>JASDQU010010672.1:268769-285110 GCA_032191745.1 Picea mariana | reverse complement strand
GGTAATGGACCCAATATTGTTTGATGTAAATATGAATCATTATTGTTTTTTCATGGTTGATAAGAAGTAAATATGGATGAACTCCAAAGTGGTCCCCTTATGGTGAAAGCCCTCACGGGAAGATGCTTTGTGGAGTAAGAGAACCCATGCTTAATTGTGGAATAATGAGATGAAGCAAAGTGAAATTTTCAGGGAAAATATCCTAGATGGATATTTCTTGTCATGTCATTTCCGGTGGTATGTGGAACATCACATAATTCCTCATGGTTAGAGAGTTAAGGCCATGAGAAGTTGGAGACCCCGGGTTTGGGTAATGGACCCAAGTTTGTTTGATGGGTAACTGTATGAGTTATGATATATTTTCAGATAATACTATTATATATGGATAGTACATGTCATGCCATTTCTGGTGGTATGTAGAACATCACATAACTCCTCACGGTTTGAGAGTTATGACCTTACGAAGTTGGAGGACCCTCATATGTTATCTAGAAGCCCCCAAACGTCAAAGTAGTCAAAGTGGTTTAAGAGATTTTAAAAGGTAAATAATAAAGTGAATTGATGAGTGTATTATAATTCAAAGTGAATACAAAATAAATTATTTCAATAATAAATTTAATGGAGAAATTAGAAGTGGACCCAACCCTAAAATAAGGAAAGTGGGCCATGTGACCTAGACGATGTTTTTAAGGAAGTTACTTGGAGAGTATAAATAAGAGGCAAGGCTCTCTCATTTGAATCACACTTGAGCATATTGAATATCTATATGTGTTTGAGGTAAACAAGGATATCTAAACTGGAATTCTGAGTGAAGGTGAAGAAAAGAAGGACGAAATGCAAGGAAGGATAAATTCTTTTGATGGTGATTTATAAGGTATGTTATTTACAGGTCATCTCACCATTTTCGCTATAATTTTTTTTCTATAATGATTCAGACTGTCAAATTTCTATGAAAGTGAGAAATCATAACCAAGTATCCGTGGTAAAAAAATCATCTTGTGGGTCGTTGTATTTTTGGAGTTACACTCTGTGGAAAATAGGATTTGTGGCCAGTCCTGAAACTAGTCAAAAACAGGTGTTTCGGATAAAAACGTCATAGCTTCTTCATAACAAATCCAAATTCAATGAGAAAAAATGTGTTGGTTAGGGTACAATATGTAGTATTCTGTGTAACAATTTCATATCAATTCATCAAACATTTTGTGCGGGGCACACTCTACAAGGTTGCTCTCTAGAATAAGCCAGAATTCAACAAGGTATGCCATTTTTGCTATAACTCATTTTCTGAGAGGTTCCAAGTAGTGACACTTGGAGGAATTGCATAAAACACACTAAAGAAAATTGTGTATCAGTTTCATATATTTATACATTACAGGTTCAAAGTTATGATTAATTCAAGTTAGGGTTGTTGACTAATCCAAAACTAGGCATGTGAGACTAAAGAAAAAGTTTGATGAAAATGCTAGTCTCTTGTTTTTAAAGTTAATGAAGGCTTGCAGGAATGTGATCATATACACCAAGTCTATCACAAAGATACAAATCATATTTGGATGATGAAATTGATGAGGGCTTTTGGTTGTGGTACATGTTGAGTACATGGTTGAGACAAGTAGTTGATGAGTTGGCGCACATACATGAGGTGTATAGTTGATGATGTTGGTACATATTGATGAGTCATATTTGATGAGTAGTTGAAACATGATTGGTACATAATTGGTACATGGTTGGATGAACTTGTTTATGGTACAGGTTGATTACAGGTTGGTGCATGGTTGATGCACTTGTTTATGGTACACGTTGATTACAGGTTGAGGTACAGTTTGATGCATGGTTCATATTTATTGGTATAGGTTTATAGTGGTATATCTCTCAATGATAGTGTGACAGTGGTTCCATCATTCTACTTCTACTTCAGGGTGGGAGGATGGGGCAAGGACAGGTGGTTGTAGTCAGAGAACATTGGGGGTTGTAGCCTCCTTCTGGTTGTAGCCAAAGAATTGGGGAGTTGGAGCTTCCCTCAAGTTGTAGCCTAAGAAACTAGGGGGTTGGAGCCTCCTTCCAGTTGCAGCTGGAAAACAAAGGAATTTGGTTCTTCCAATGAATGTAATTCTTCAAGACATATAAGAAAAAGCATTTTGTGGTTTTCTCCCGATTTGGGTTTCCACGTAAAACACTGGTGTACTGTGTATGTGTGTGATTGTTTATTTCTTACTGCTCATTATTGGATAATAATTCTACATTGATATCACATTTGAAGAAAAAGGATTATAATTACGCTATTATTGATTCACCCCCCCTCTCAGTAATCCAACAGTTTAAAACGCCTGGGTTATCTTGTTCTTATATCAACTTTATTTTTCAATTTCCCGGATGCCATCATATTGGATTCAATCTATATAGCATCATCTTACATCCCCGTTAAATTAGTGGATCATCTTTCTCTCAAAAGTAGAGTGAAATTAGAATCAAAAGCCACAGAAAAAAGTGACTTTTGCAGCTGGTTGAGAAGGTTTAACTTCGGTTGGGATTTTCTGATAAATATTATTAAATCTTTGGATAAAATATAGGACTGATTCAAAAGTCTTCTTTCTCAAGGCTCTGTATTTTGTTAAGTAATAAAGATGATGATCCTTTTTCTCGCCCCATTGCCTTAGGAAGGAAGTTTCTAGATCATTATATGATCTTATAGAACCTACTAGAAGTCCCCTGAACCAAGTTCTTACCTGTCCTTCAAAAGTTTGTACTAACAGTCTCATGTAAACATCCTCGTGCTTAGTGCCAAGAATATCAAAAAATTGATCGAAAAAGGCTATATATTTTGTTGTTGTTAGATCCCCTTCTCCCATGAATTTAGGGAGGCTCTTCATGTAATTATCGGGTAAATCATGCAGGACAATAGGAAGGAATAAGGGATCATATCTAGTAGTGACCTTGGAAAATATCCTAGGGGGTTGAGCTTGTCCACCAACCCCTGCACCTCCGACACCTCCAGCACCAACACCTCCAGCACTTGCCATTGAAAGTCTAGGAGACGAAATTCTAGGACTAAATAGGAGATTTTCAAAAACTTCAAAAGATTGATCTACTGATCTTTCGACTACTTCGGGATGTTGTGAATGAAGTTTGTGAAAATGATCGTGAGAAGACATAAGATCTAGATGAGGGGGAAAAGGAAAACTTGAGCTCAAGTCCTCCGATTTACTTGATGTATATATAGGAGAAGTAATAGGGGATGAATCTGAGAATAGAAAATAATCTTGAGGATTTGGGGAAACATAAACTTTTACTCCAGGAAGAGAAAAAATCCACTGATTACTAAGGATAGTGGGGATTGGAATGGATTCTTTATTTTCACTAGTAAAAGTGTCTATCAATGAAACAAGGATGGTCTGGTCAATCTCAAATTTTATTTCAGTAATAATTACCTCTGGAGTTTCAAGTTTAACTTCAGGTTTACTTGTTTATGCCTCTGTAGAATGAACTTGTTTAAAATTTTATTTAAGATTTAGTTCTTTAGCGGTAATATTAACATTAACTTGCATAATTATAGGTTGATGGACCTTACCTGCCGATGCAAAAGTTTGTCTGAGATATCCCTTTGGTTTCAACAATTTTTCAGGATTTGAAACTGGCGTAGTCTGCTTTTCGTCTGGGTTTTTCCTGGTATTATTTCGATCGAATGAAATCTTTTTCTACGGTGGAGTCGCCACGTGAAAGATAAAGTAAGACTTATTCAAGTATTCAATCTTTGTTCACCATCAAAGACCAAAATTTACCTTGTCATTTCTCCCAGGGAAAAGTGATTTCGTTTCTTTGTCCTCGGCAGCGATGCCAAAAAGATGTTATTCCTGAGATTGATTCTAAGGATCAAAGAATAATTTCAGGCATCAAAGGTTTTAAAAGAGGTGTTTTTATGAGTTCTTTTTTCTACCTTCAGTTTTCCGAGAAATAATCTTTAAAATAAATTAATGATAAGACAGTACAGAGGTTGTATCTCATTATTTGAGTTGCAATTATAATGTCAAATGATGTAGAAAGATTTACAAAACTGTTAAAATAAAGTTAGGTATCAATTACATATAAGTCTCACTTTGTTTACAGTAGAAGAATAGTATAAGATGCACCATTGAACAGGAGATAAAAATGTAGTAATTCACACAAATCACACGTCTTGTTTTACTCAGTAATAACATAGGAAAATTTGTTACTAAATGAACTGCTGATATATTATGATCACAGTAGATGTAGTACTAAATTGCAATCATTCACTCTTCAAGAATTACAGAAAGAAATTCAGACAAATGGAAATGCAGAGGAAACACATAACTCGAATTTAACGAAACTTAGAATCCGTGTCTGCACTTGTATTAATACTCAAACAAGTTTCTCTTTTACATTCGACAAGAAGCAGCCTCGAATAGATCTAAAATCTATGTGTTTATACAATTTTTTTCACAGCTGAAAACCATTGGACTTCCCACAATATTTGACTAAAAATAGAATACATCCGAATAAAATAACAGCATGCAAATATTGTTGAGTTTTGTTGGCACTTCCTCTGTCTCTTCATCTTCTTGTAGATGTGCTAGTTTTCCTTTGATATTTAAGTTGGGTACACATGTCCATTAATGTCATCACAATCATTTGGCTTACTGTCTTTTCCATTTGATCTCGCTTCCATATGTCCCTTTGGATGCATTCACTGGGATAAGGAATTGCAGTTGAAGACATTGGGGGGGGGGGTATTTAGATGAATAACTCAGTGTTGGATCGTTATGGGATGGCTAACGGTTACAGGGAAGAGTAATTGTTCATGAAAAGGATGATGAAGGAACAAGTGTCCAATAAGGAGGTGGGAGGAGTGGATGCAAGAATGCGAGTGGTAGGGATAGATGGGGTAAGTGATGGTTTGAGGGTGAAAAGTAGAGTGGATGGAGAAAGTGGGTGATGTGCATGCTTTTTCATTTTCTCCCTACTACACTTAGTTTTCCCTGTTCAGTGCATTGGGTGCATCTGTCCATTAGTGCTACCAAGAATCTTGAAGGCTCAATCCTTTCATTTAATTCAAAGGGAAACATCATCTTCTGTATTTGGGGAAGGTTCTCCTAGATCTTGTTCATTTCTTGGACTATGACATGAAATTGTGAACTTGGATTAACCAACCATTCATTGATTTTAAGTAAATCAATCTGGCTCATTTCTTGGATGGTTGCCTGAGTATTTTCCTTGTTCTTTTTGGAGCTTTGTTGGTTCATTTATATCTCAATCTGCCCCAATGCATACGAGATATTATTTCCTTCGAACTCAATCAACTTTTTATTTATTGAAGATAATGCCTCTAGACAAGCCTCTTTTACATCTATGGCAAGTTTCTTGCATGTTTTCCTTTCATATGTTGCGCGTAGGATTTCCTAAATATGCTCCACAGCACGGAGATCCTCTACCTCTTCTTCATCACTTGCCAAGCCTTCCCTATCAGCTATGGCTCTCTTCTTGTTATTCATCGTATATTGGTAGGGTACTCCACTGCGTGTCTTTCCATATTTTGCCATTATTTTCTTTATATGATCTTCCTCCATCATGATTAGGTCCATGGCCTCCTTCTTCTTTCCCTTATCCATATCTTCCTCCATTTCTCATCCTCATGTCAGTTATTAGCCCCTTCCCCCATACACGAAAGGAAGTTTAGTTGTCTGATTCCATGGTCATCACACCGTTGTTATACAATAAAATCTTGATTGAAGTATACAATGATCTAATGTACCTACCTCTGGGTCCCTTTAGAAACTCCTACTCTATTTTAGTGTAATACTTCGTTGTATCTACTACAAATTCGATGATAAACCCTGCAACAATACTGTCTAACTAGAAATCTACTATGCGCGTAAATTTGTTATCAACTTGTTGTAATTGTGTGATCTGCACAAGATTCCACTCCAGCTGTCTGATTCGATTTTTAGGGTGGTTTTATTTTAACCTTAATAAGCACTCTTGAAACAAATGTGGGAAATCACAGAAAAATACCTCATGCGGGTCGTTGAACAAGTATTTGTCGCGATATTTGCGCAATGTTAGTTTAGGGCTTCTGTTGTCCTTTTGTGCAAACTCGATTTCTTTCGTTTTCAACCATATTTCGATCTCCTCCTTTGTTGGATTCCATGGCTTTAACATTCCCTTCTATACCTTCATTCTCCAAGTGTTTCTTTTACAGATCTCGTCCACTCAATCCCATGTAGTTCTAGTCGGCAACAAAACCATTTGTTGGTTTAGATCTCTGACTTCTTTCCTCTTCTTAGGTTGACCCGAGTTCATATCTGAACATGTTTCCAACAAAACCCTCTAAAACTATTGGCCCTCCTGGTAAGCCAGAAGGAAATGTTGCGCACAGGGCACACAATGCAATCTCACCCAAGATAGCTCTATGGGTGACTGCAACACCCAGGTGTTTGCAGTCTAGAAATGAGTGGGGATCTGGGATTATATTCTTTTTTTTCTTTATGCATTAAACTTGTTAAATTATTGATTCAGGTATTCCTAAGATTCATCCACCTTTAGCCCCACGCATGCATGCTAATACATCTAGTTATTCATTCATTCATAAACTAACCATTGAAAAAAAGTAAGAATTCAATAAAACATCACATAGAGCACATGTTTTACTGTGGTTCACCCCCTCCTGGAATACGTCCACAAAGATTTGTCTTATCTGCTCTTTTATTTAGTCTGCTGCAAAATATGTCATTGCGCGCATTACATATTCAATCATACAATCTTGATGAGGTTAACGAACCTCTGTGAGGTGGACTAGATCAAACCAATATCCCCAACCTGTGATCTAACCCTCAAAATATACCTCACTCGACTCTTTTACCGCCTTATTACAATCGACAACCTCTCAACTTCTCAATAGTATCGAACTGACTAACCCCTGACCTAGACCTCCTAGGTTCTTATTTATAGTATTTTGTGGGCTTATAGCCATTACAACCTTTGTCAAAAACCCTAACCCTAATATGGTTAGGCATGTCTGCCTCCTCACACGTGGCTTTTCCTCTTGCATGCTTCTTTTCTTCCTTTTTTCGCATGTTTCTTTCTTGCCAATTGTTGCACATGTTCCAAAATTAGATCTCTCTTTCCAAAAATAGGTCTTTCCTCAAAATAGGCCTGCACCGAACAAAGACATGAGTGGTTTGGGTGTAAGTCCTTAAGTTCACATGATCAACAATTGTAAGACAATCTAGGTTAATGTCATCAACGTGTTTCCTTTAGGGTGCAAGTGCTTAGATTGGTGTGATCACCAAAAATAAGAGATGGGTGGTTTATAAAGTACTATACACACCAAAAGCTTGTACGTGATCATAATGTAATGTTGGCTTTGGGGTGCAAGTCCTTGGGTTAACGTGATCAACAATTATTAGGCAATAATGGTTGAAAAAGTACTATATGCACCAAAACCTTTGGTAATTTAGGCTGATGTAATCAACTGCTAACTTTGGGTGGAAGTCCTCAAGTTGATGTGAGTGGAATTTGTGAGACATGGGTGCTTTATGAAATACCATACACACCAAATTCATCAACAATTGTCAGAAACAATGAGGTATGAAGTACTACACACACTAAAATATTTACCCATATGAAAGCTGGATTTGGAGCGCAAGCCATCAAGTTGATATGATCAACAATTGTGAGACTTAGGTGGCTTTGAGATATAAGTCCTCATGTTTATTTGATGAACTATTGTGAGACAAATAATTTATGAAGTACTATACACACCAAAAGCATTACCGATTCCCATAACTAAATCGAAGATATAAATTATTGAATTGATGCAATAACATTATTTCCTAATCTAATAATACCATAACTTAGAAGCATGTATGTTTTTGCAGGATCTTTATTTCTTATATGTGTTGTTTTTAAATACATTCTTAAATATTAACATACTAAAATTTATATTTTTTAAATTTCAAATTCAAAATAATAAATTGACTAATAAATTTCAAATTCAAAATAATAAATTGACTAATAAATTTCAAATTCAAAATTTAAAATTTTTTAAATATCAAATTCAAAATAATAAATTTACTAATAAATTTCAAATTCAAAATAATAAATTGACTAATAAATTTTAAATTCAAAATTCAAAATAATAAATTGACTAATAAATCTTAAATTCAAAATAATAAATTGACCATTACTCATATTTTACTTAAAATATAAACTTAATTTGACCAATTTACTCAATCCAAAAATAATATATTCTTATAAATGCATTTTCTTCAATTCAATTTCAAAATGTCAAAAAGGGTGTTATATCTAAGATGCCACTTTATTTGCATTTTGGATAAGGATCATTATATTATATAAAGTCATTTTTTAAAGGAATCTTCCTTCGAATATATATGTATATATACAATATGATTGATGTTTATTAAAATTTATATTTTTTAAATTTCAATTTCAAAATAATAAATTTACTAATAAATTTCGAATTCAAAATAATAAATTGACTATTACTCATATTTTACTTAAAATATAAACTTAATTTGACCAATTTACTCAAAATGTCAAAAAGGGTGTTATATCTAAGATGCCACTTTATTTGCAATTTGGATAAGGATCATTATCCAAAATCTATTAGGTTATATAAAGTCATTTTTTAAAGAAATCTTCCTTTGAGTATATATGTATATATATACAAAATGATTCGCTCAACTATCACTCGTGAAAGGAAAAGTAAAACTTAGGAGTTGATATGAAAGGGAAAAAGCACTACACCATAAAGTTAAAAAGGCAAAATGAAAAGTGGAATGGAAGGTAGAGGTGTAAAAATATTGTAAATAAAAGTATTTATTTATATTTATTAAAGTTAAAAAAGCAAAATGAAAAGTGGAATGGAATGTAAAGGTGTAAAAATATTATAAATAAAAGTATTTATTTATATTTATTAAACAAATATATGGACAAAGTGATTGATGTTAATGCTCAGTTGTCACTCATGAAAGGAAAAGTAAAACCGAAGGGGTTGATATGAAAGGGAAAAACCAATATTAAGATTTTGAAAAGCACCGTAAATTATTGATTCGAAATATCCTTGTGCTTAATAAATTTAAATAAAAATTAATTAATATTAATAATAATATTTTTTAATAGAATTTTACAGCAAGGCCTAGATGTTTTTAAACTTTACATTGAAAGGAGCCAATACAACACTTGTCATAAGAACTTGGTAAATAAATTTAAATAAAAATTAATTAATATTAATAATAATATTTTTTAATAGAATTTTACAGCAAGGCCTAGAGGTTTTTAAACTTTACATTGAAAGGAGCCAATACAACACTTGTCATAAGAACTTGGTAGAAGTAGTGAATCATATTTATATGAAAAAAACTACACATAGTTATCAATTTAACAAAAATTGTCTAGAGTTCTCATCTTTTCAGAGGTTTCATTTAGTAGCTAATTCTACTCTGATTTGAAAAGTGGTGTTACTAATAGCATTTTTTTTTAGGTTAAAATTACCACTTTTTGCAACCATTGCTTTAACAGTATTGTAATGTTGTAGTACCTTTTTTTTCGAGGTTAAAATCACCACTTTTTGCAACCATGGCCTTAACAGTATTGTGATGTTTTAAAAAAAACCTTAAAAAAAACCCTTAATTTGAAAAGTGGTGCTAACAATGTAATCATTTTTTATTCTTGAGGTTAAAACTACATCTTCTTTGAAACCTAACCAGTACAATTGCAACCAAAACCTTAAAATCAACCCCTGAATAGAAACCAGTATGATCCAGATTGTTTTTTAGAATGAAATGAAGGCAGAGATATAACAATGAAATATACAGAGATATTGCGAGATACACATAAATATTGCAATAAAAACAAAGATACAGTAATGCACAACTTTTATTAATAAGAGAATGTACAGAAACTGTAAAATTAGAGAGTGAATGACTTGCTAGAATGGTGGCAGATTATCTCTGAGAAGAGATGTGATGGATATGCTCATTCACAAGAAGATGATGATGTTTACAATGAGGATCTAGAGGACTTTTTAACATAAATAAAATCCAAAACCCTAACCCCAGAAGATGAAGCGCCAAAAGGTTTCCAGGCCCCGATGGGGGTAGTTGGTACGTTAACTTCCCAAGGGCGTAACGTTTGCATATGATCTTCGTTTGTGGCATTCTAGACCTCGTCGGAAAGGTATGGCTGAGGAGTACATATTTCATTTGACCAAAACAATGCCTTTAACTATTAATTGGGCGTTGTCGTGCCCAAAAAACATCGTTTAGGGCCTCAAAACGACCCCAAAAGTTCAACACCCGAAAAACTGTAGAAAAATTGCCAAGGTGGAAACCCATTGTTAGCGCAAGATTTGCCTCACCCTATGAAATCTTGCAGAGAGGGCCTTATTCCATTTCCTTATGCATACTTATCTTCCATGTTACTAAAATCCATAGACAAAAATACAAAATTTTCCACTTGTATGCATCTTGCACTCTATACAACAAGTGTATATGCACACTGCTCCACTAGAGCCCACGTATATCAAGATTTGTGTGAGAAAATGAAAATTAAATGTTGGGTTTCTAGGTCACGACAAGAGATCTCTAATCATTGGCCTTCCATATACTGGAAACGTTCCGAATCGACCCTTCAGTTCCATTTTGAAGGCTATAAATGGGCCAATTCTGAGCTATGGAAAAGGAGAGAATTCAACTTTGAGAGAAAAGTTACTGTGGAGAAATTATTAATTCATATTGAGTCTGCATCCCTTTTTCCTTTAAGTTTGAACACAGTTCTCAGCCCCTAAGTTCTTCCCTTATTGATGGAGAACCTCATTGTCTCCCTTCTATGAGCTTGCCTTTGGTGGAAGATTGAAGTGGTGGACGCCCAACTGGAAGGAACTTGGTTTCTCAGTTCTGAACCGTGCCGATACAAAAGTCTATAATATTTTCACTTATGTTGATCATTTATTAATAGAAATACTCCTTTCCCTTCCAATTGATATCTTGCAAATATATTGAATTATTATCCATGGGCGTAGTTGTTATGTATATTAATGGATTATGCTATCTAATGTGCTAACCTTTTACATTATCACCATATGCTTTCTTTTCTTGTTTGTTGAGAACTAGTTGCAGGTATATAGATTTGGGTTTAATTGCACAGTGGTGGAATTCATCAAACATCTGGATGAGGTAGGCCTCTTTCTTATCTCGCTTGCATATTGGCTTATATAGCATATGTTTGGAATAGAGTTGATTTCTATAGTCGTTTCCTTCTGTTGTGGTTTACCCTAGCTATAGAGAGATTTTCCTCGTAACACCCATGTTTTGAACCAATAGAATAGGTGGGTGGACACCAATTTCTTTCTGGATCATAGTAGCACCCTTGTAATGTACCTATCCTCCAAGCTATGTCATGTCATTGCAAAAATGTCCTATCCTGCTGAAATGAAAAAATTTAAAAATGCCCCATACTTATAAAATAAAACAAGGGGTAGTAGGCCCATAAAAATTACATCAAACAACATGTTGATTTACCCATCCATCTAACATCATTTATAAAAACATGAATGCATCTAGTAAGTACACATCAAACACACAACATTAAAATATGCATTTACATAGCATAATAGTCATAATAAACACAACAAAAACTTATTTGTTTATAAAATATAACCAACTAGTTGTGTATGAAGAATGAACCTCCTAGCCATAGATGTTGTTGTTCAGTTTCTCTCAATAGCAGGTGTTGGTTTTGTTATCTCTACTCTTATATTGGTCTTGAGGATTTCTTATGGGGTATTCTGATTCTAATTGACCATCACATATTGACCCTGGTTGATATTTAATAATCTTCCCAACAAAATCCCTTTAAAACTATCGGCCCCTCTGGTAAACTAGAAGACAACGCAACACACGGAGTGTACTGCACAGTCTCACCCGAGATAGCTCTATGGGTGGCTTCAATACTCAAGTGTTTGCAACCTGAGACTGGGCGAGATCTATGGTTGTGCATCGTAAACCTTATTCATTCAATCTAACATCTAGTTAGAACATTCATTCTATGCATGCAGGTGAAATATCATATCTACTTAGTTTCTTCATTGATCTATCATTCGTCAACTAATCATACATAAAGATTCATTCATTCATTCACATAACACAATGTTATTGTGGTTAACCCCCTCCTGGGATATGTCCACAACGATATGGCTCTCAAGAATTTATTATAGTTTAGAAATATCCCACACTGCGCGTGGTTACACTCTTAGCTCTCCCTCTTTCCCACAAGCTCCTCGATCCCTGCGAGGCTAACTAGATCACACCAGGCTCTTGATTATGTTATCTAATCCTCAAGATTGAGTCGCTTGCTCCTGTCTTAGCTCACCATCTTAATGACTCATACATTTCTTACAACTCTCTCTATTGTCATCCTCTCTAAATCCCTCTCTCTCTCTCAATACTTCTTATTTATATCCTTGGCTCACCAGCTGTTACAATGCATTACAAAAACCCTAACCCTAGTGTCATTAGGTCTTCCTTGCATGCGCGCTTTGCCTGCTTTTCTTACACGTGTTGATTTTCCTTTCAGTTGTCTTTTGCGTGCTTTTCCTCCAAAAATAGCCTTTMTCCCTGGCTAGGCTTGCATCCAACAACCCCCCAAAACTAACATGTGGCTTGTCCCGAGCCAYCTAAACCTTGTTCCCTTCTTCGATCTCTCTTGCGAGAGCCTGGAACTTATCTGTGAGTTCCTTTTCTTGCATTTGAGCCTGCGTAGTCTTCTCCCTGTGTGCATCCAATACCTACACTGCAATCTCGTCATTTATCATCTATGTGCACTTTGCCTGAGTTTTTTCCATGTTCTTCTTTGCGTCTTCCACCTACACAATGACCTATGTTTCCCACTCTTGGAGTGGTTCCATTTGAGCTTGGTGTTCCTTCTTCTATGTCTGCACGACTATGAGTTCTTCCTGCAACTTATTCATATCCTATGCCCCTTTAACGCGCTCCGTGATCGACATCGTCCTTTGCCTCTTCTTTAGGTCCTGGATAGCTGCACTTATCCTCTTCTCTTCCTGGTCCCACTGCTAGAATTGTTGATTATCCTCAAGCTTCGTCCATAGCTATGCTTATTTATCGAACAAGTTGGTCATTGTGATGACTTGTCGCTCCATCTCTTCTATATGCATTGTTGCTTCATGCTTCCCCTACTCCTTCACCTCTGGGGGAGTGGTAGGTACAACTTGTTCCCATAGGTGCTCGATCTCCTGCCTTTATTAATCGATTGTCTACATAATCTGATCAATATAATGCATCGTCATGAGCTCTGCTGTCTACACACTCTTTGGGATTTTCTCATAGGCTACGACCAATCCCTGCTCCAACCTATCCACGTGGTATTTATCATCTTTGGTCTCGATCTTGACCTGCTCGAGCACCAACTCCAACTCTTCCATGTTTTCCTTTGTCTGTTGCAACTCTGTTGCGTCTGTGTGTGCACGTGATTGTACCTCCTGCGTGACGCTAACTTGCAGTTTATACAAGGCCTTGGTTGGTATCTGTGTCATTACTAACTGTATTTAAGAAAAATCCTTCAAGGGTGTCTGACCCACAATTTCATCCATGCGCAGCATGCTGGGTTTGACATGAAAAGTCGATCTCGACTATGTTGTCGTCTGGATCCTATCCTGCTCACTCAATCCAGTCTCAGCTCCTATCTGTGATGTTGTTGGGACTGATTCTATTCCTCTGTCGGCCCTCTGTGTTTCTCTGATTTTCTTGAGGAGTTGTCTCATGTCTACCATCTCATTCTGCATCTTATCCCTTTGGCATTGAGCTTCATCAAAGTCCTTCGTTGTTCGATACTGGACCATCTAGGCCATGAGGTCTACATCGACCTCCGTGATCGCGTATTCTGGTGGAATTTTGTGTGCCTTATATTTCTTGCACGTAACTCCCCTTTGTATGACTAGCCTCTTGGTCTAGCCTTGCTTCTTCTGAGTAGCACTTGATGTGGCCCCTTGTGCTATCTCAGTCTGTTTCTCTTGTTCCTATGGTGCCTAGGTGTTTTTCATCTTCCCCGCCTGAGTGCCTTTCTTGGACACATTCCCTTTATTTTGTTGAACCTGGTTCTAACCTATCATTGGCTTCTTGGGCACTGTTATATCCTCTGTAGGTGTATGTTCCTTCCCTTCCTCTGCCTCCTTATCTGCGGGCATCTCTTAATTTAGGACTAGAATCCTCCAGTCATCATTCCAATCCCTGATGACCATCTCTACGTCCTCCTCCTTGATGCAGTAGCGTAGTTGTATCCTTTAGTTGTTAGGATCCTTTCGTGATTGGATCCACATTGTATGTCTGGTCACTTTGAATTTGGATATGCCCTGATACTGTGCAACCAATTTTGGTGTAATACGCCAAGTGTTGGTGATGCTTTCCTGCAAGACATTCTAATATCCTTCGAACATGTTTTCAGTCGCCATTTTGTTCTTGGGGTCTTTAGTGCTCCCCAACGATAGGTATCGCGTTGTGTGGAAAGGATTGGATCTCGCAGAAAAGAATGAATACTTAGGCTCCTTCCATCCGACCAAGACGATAAAGATGAGTAGACATGAATGTGAAATTCTATCCCTAGGTCCTACGCATCCTTGCATTATTCCAGGAATAGATTCAACAAATGCGGAGCCCAGCTGAGTGTGGTGCCCTCTGCACACTGTGTTGCAGTTGCAACAACCCCGACGAGGACTTCCTCCTTGCGAAATTTCCTGAGTAACTTGCATGCCATGATTTTTGTGTCCATCCTTGTTGCTACGTCACTAATGTGCTTAATTATGATTCTGCGCAACCCTCTTTCTGTACCATACTTCTTCTTCATTTCCTTGGACAGTGCCTTCTCCTTTGTCTTGTCATCTAGGAAATGCACAGGTGTCTCCCCCCGTGTCAGCATCCCTGTGATGTATGCAATGAAATCCATGTCTATCGAGATGATTTGTTCCAGCTATAGGTATCCTCCATGGGTGACTGCCATCAGCTGCTTGACGCATTTGTTTGTGTCTTGGTCCCTCCCAAAGTGCAGGATGTCCAACAGGCCTAGAATCTTGGTTTTGGCTAGCCCAGCTACCCAGTAGCTTGGTTGGTTAATTGGTTCACCAAAGGGTCCTATGCCCACAGTTTCTAGGAAAAGTTTCTTGGCAAACTCTGGAAGCTTGTCTATGTCTGTCACATCATGGTTTGAGTACCAAAATTTCTCCATGTGGCCTAACATGTTTCCCGTGATATGTACCCCTTCCAGAATGCATGGAAATACTATGGTTGTGGTGACCTTCTTGCGCGGTGATCTTGGTACTGGTTTTTTTCCCTTGCAATGTGGTGGATGACTCGAGGTTCCAGCCTCCATTGTTCTCTCTTCTGCATACTCATCTACTCGACCCGTGACATCTTCCATTGTTCCCTCCTATGGCTATTTCGACATGGTTGTGTGTGACCTTTTTGGTGTGGTCATTTCTTCCTAGTTCAGAACCGTCCCATTGACTCTCGGGGCCCTATCCCCCTTTCGGCACATCAATGTCCATTCCCAGTAGTGTTGTCTATTGGGTTTTCTCCACCACTGGTGTGGGGATCCCTAGTGTTGTATTGGGTGATGGGATTTCATCCACGTTGATGACTTCTAGAGGTTGAGGTGGTTGTTTTTCACTTCCCTGTGGTTACAGTGGTGGTTTGGTGTTGCTTCAAGGTCATCTACAATTCTAGCTCTACTCTCCTAGTTTGGGTGGTGCCATGGTGGTAAATATGTTCTCCGTCGAGCTTAGTGGACTCTATGACCTCTACAACTCACTCTCTGCTTTGTATACTCTATTGCTTTATGCTTTTCTCAATTTCACAATAACCTTCCCAATCCTGCATGCTAGCTTATATAGGAATAGTGTGAAGATTCTCGGAGACGTTACCCAAATTGATTTTTAATTGAACTGGCGCTTCCCATGTACTTTCCATTGAATTCCCTTGTCGTCTCTAGTTGGAGCGATTAATGCGGCGTCCCGTCAATTGTTCTTGTCATTCAATTTTGATAGTCGTTATTCGTTGGCGATTTATTTTTCGTACCTACCATTTCCATTGTTTCTGCCTTTTAGTGACCACTGGTCCTTTCTCCATCGTGCTAGCATTCCCAAGTGCGCATGGTCATTCTTTTTCGGCGCACTACACCTGTGTTTCTGTCTTTTGATGTCTGGCTCGGTAACCCCTCCCATTGATTTATTGTCATATACATACATACATACATACATACATACATACATACATACATACATACATACATACATACATATAT
>JASDQU010010672.1:237653-268749 GCA_032191745.1 Picea mariana | reverse complement strand
ATATATTAAGTGTTAGGAGATCGAATTTCCCTATACATCTTCAATCGACTCCCATTGATCATCCCTCTGAGTTTTTTTCCTCCTAAATCCTTCAATTGCACAACTCCCCCATCTGTGACAGTCTTTACCTTGTATGGTCCGAACCAATGCATTTTGAGTTTTTCTGGGTGTTGAAGAGATTTATTGTCGTACACCAAGACTAAGTCTCCTTCCTTGTAATGCTTCCTCTTGATATGTCTGTCATGGCAGGCTTTGTCCATTGCTTTCTGTACTTCTTGGTGAAACCTTGCTAGAATCCTATCTTCCTCCATGATCATCAGTTGATTTATCCTTTCCTGTACTGTGCCTCGCTCTGTCATGTTTGTAATTTTTGCTATGCGCAGACTAGGTACCAAAATTTCTAATGGCACCACTTCTTCTTGTCCATACACCAATCTAAATGGTGTCTATCTTGTCAAATTTTTGCATGTGGTCCTGTATGCCCACAATATTTTCGGTATCTTCAAGTCCCAATCGTCCCTATTAAAGTTCCATATTTTTGTCAATGCATTCTCGAGGATTTTGTTAAAGGCTTACACTATGCCATTTGCTTGAGGGTGGTGTTAGTCTCTAATTTTGTCTTGGTTTAGTGAGAAACCCTTGTCCTAAACCCTCCTTACCCATTCCTCATCTTCCGTTTTCAATTGTTTTCCATTTTTAGATTTTGGTATTTCATGGTTTGCATTATAGTCTTTGATGATTTATTTAAGTTTGATTTTGAAAAGACATTGTTTAAATTTGAAGTGTCTCCTTTTATGCCATTTGAATTTTAAAATTTCAAGTTGTCAAAYGCGCTACGAGAATAAGCCTATTCCCGTAGTGCCAAATAATCATGCCATAACTTGCACCTGCCAATTCATGAATTGAGAGTTCGTGTGCTCCCACGAAAGCTTGGCAATCATTTCCAAATCCAACAGTTTCAGAATATAATTGCTATGCATGCGCAGGGTTCATTTCAAAATCACCTGTTGTTTGATGATCATTATATGTTACCTGTTCGAGTTGGCTTAATTCATCCTTGCAGGGAGAAATGCAGGTATCCATTCAAAGCAACAAAATACACTAACAATTGCAGGTGGTGAATTTGGAACCCGAGGATGACGGTTGCAGAATTTAGTTTAATGGCGCCAAAGAGGAGCGAACAAGTTGCCATAATAGAACCAGAAGGTGCCGAACTTCTTGAAGCCTATCCTCAGATGGACCAAAGATTCAAAGACACTGAATGGTTTGAGTTCCTCACCACATTTCAAGGTTATGATGAGCAGGTTTCCATGGAATTCGCTCTGAACTTCGATGGTCATGAGGTCCAAATCGTTAAGATGTTGATGCTAGTGACAGAGTAGACTATAGCAAAGGCTTTCATGCTCGTGGTTGGAGGGGAAATATGGTGGAAGAAGGAGCACGTGGTTACTAAATTTGTAAATCAATTCCTCCTTCCAGATAAGCAGAATCCATATTGGAGAAGGTGAATACCTCGCAGCTGGGTTCGACCCGAATGGCACATTGCTCTGGTGGTGATTCACAGATACATCACCTGCGAAGGGAGGTTTTTGTTGGTCTACATCTACCATATCAGAATACTGATGCATCTAAATGGTGAATACCCTTTAAATATTCCTTATTTCCTGCTTAAAAGTTTGACAAAAATGTCCAAGAAAGTGCAATCAATTTCCACTAATGCTAAAGGCAATTTTTTCCATCAAGTCTTGATTAAAACCCTAGTCATGTCTTCCCTAAACGAATTATAGAAGCCCTGGAATTGGCTCACACAATCCTTAAAACCTATCACTCAATCCAATAAGCAGAAAAAGGGCAGAGGAAGGAAAATTATTAAACAGAGTCGAGATATTTCTGATGAAAACCCTGTGAAAGATGAGTCTTCTGATATCAAGGTAACTAAGAAGAGAAGAAGTAAGAGACCTAGATGGGAGCCCGAAATTGAAATTCTTCTTGAGGAATATGTTAAAGGAGAGACAGAGTCAGATAATGATCTCATTGCTGAAACTATAGTCAAGTCTAAAATGCCATCGACTAGCAAAAGGAGTGTTGCAATCAAAGGAAAAAAGGATAAAGGTGTGTGTGTATCACAAAAACCTCAGAGAAATTCGAGCAAGGTTACTAATAAGTATAGGCTGAAGTCAAAGGCAATGTTCAATCCATCAATCAAAGAAGAAAACACCATAATCATAGAAGATGATTCTGAGGATGAAACAAGTACTAGGAAAAGAGCAAAAAAGACCCCATTTCCCAAGAAATCCCAAGAAATCTGTCAGCAAAGGAAAGGGAATACTCACACCACCTACAGGCCCTATAATGAGAGCTTCAACTAGATTAGAAAAAGCTAAAGAGATGGCTAAAAGCATCAGTGAATTCCCTAAAGAAAAACATGATTACTTGGAAGACTCAGATTACTTACCAGATGTACCTGGAGATTTAGATTCATCAAGTTCTGAAGAAGAAAATAGCTCAGAATTACTCTCAAAATACCAGGTTAAAGCCAAGGAACCTAGTGTTACCTTAAATCTGAATGAAACTGCACCTTCTGAAGATTTTTCAGTATTCATGGTTGAGATGAGAACTAATAAGGAAAAGATTAAGGAATTTCAGAAAACAATAAAACAATTAAAGAAGGAAAAGGTGCAGATAGAACAGTGGAATGCTCGCCAGTAAGAAAGGATTCAAAGTCTTAAAAAGAAGAAGAAGCAGCAAAGGGCATTGCTTAAGGAACTCAAAGAAATTAATTTCAGACTATACTAGCACAATGTTTTGCTAACCACGAAGCTCAAGCAGAAAAACGCCAAAGCCACTGCTGCAATTTTATCCTAAAGGTAACATGAAGATTTGTTACAATTTTGTTTAAAGTTTCTCCAAGAGATATGGCAAAAGATTATATGTTTTGATCAGGGAAATGCTAAGACTTCGATATGTTTGTCAGAGTCAAACAAAATCCCTATTTTGTAGAGTCAAATGTAATGCTAGCAATGTTTGTTATATCAAGTTGTTGAGCTGTGGACTATTTTGGGGGGTAGAAGCTCATTTTGAGTGAATTACTTTAGGAGTTGGATACTTTTTTATTCTAGTCATTTAAAGTTGTTCTAGATAATAGGATCTGGAAGTTTTATAGATAGCTTAAACAGATAGAAGACAGGCCATGTGGTGGTCGAAAAATTGGAGATCCAGAGAAACTTTTTGTGGAGCTTATTGTAAAAGACATTTATGTTCAGTTGACACTCAATAGCAAAGGCATATGGATGGTTAGACCTTATTTTTTCTACTCTGTTATTTCATTCTTCATGATTGAATTTATTATTCAGATTGCAATGCTTTTTGGTTCTTGAATGTTAATTTATACAGTGAAGATTTTGATGTAGAGATAAATTTTCAAGTAATAGGGTCAAGCTGATTCCCTTGTTTCTTTATAATATATTGAGACAGAAAACTCTTGTGAAGTTGACATATTGAAGACTTCACATTCCTTTTTCTTAAATTAGTTTAATCCATCTATGTTTCTACCTATTATCCAGTCAGTGGGATATACAATGTTTTATTCTTGATTTACATGTCATGTTGTAATCTTGACCTAGTTTTCAACCACTCTACAATAAACCAAATCATAAAGCCTTTAAAATACTTTGCAATAAACGAATTATGCCCCAGCTTGCCCTCTCATAGTCAAGTGCAACTTTAGGGACTAACATTTTTGGTGCCATTGTCGGGGACGAAGAAACAAAGATATCTTCCCTGGGGAAATGACTAGTGTAGATTCAGATCTTGATGGTGAACAAGATTTGGGACATTTTCTAAGACTGTGATTATTCACTTGGCGACTCCTCTTTGGTAATTCTGGCTCCTAAAAAAGAAGGAAAAGGACCTAAAATTCCTCAAAATCCTCCACCATCAAATAAGAGACTAGTAACAAGGAAAAATCCAGATTCCGAGCCTGTAGCAGCAGTGCCAGATCCTGAAAACATTCTAAGAAAACCTAAAGTTCTTCCTGGTCAGTCTTCACTTTCAAGAGGGAAATTTTCTTCAGAAAATTCTCAGGCAGAGTCTTCTGAAATCATCAAAACCCAAGCAAATGAAGATTTAAAACCCGAAAGTGAAATTAAGTTTGTCGATGAGTCTGATATAGTTTCATTCCCTACAAACATTTCAGAATTAAATCTAGAACAAAAGAAGCTGCTTATTGAACTCATTAAATAGGAATATCCAGACTTGTTACCTGAAACTAGAAATTTGAAGATTCTCAGCACAGGTGTTAAGACTGAAACAAAGACTTCTTCATCATCTTGTGAATCTTTCTCATCTAAGGATTTTGGATCACATTATTGTTATTTTGATAATCCTCTATTTCTCAGTCCATTAGCTGATCATAGTCCATAAAATAAATCTCCATCTGCTGAAAAACAAGGTTCAGGGACAACACATAAGAGTTGTAATATAAAAGGGATTTTTTCACCTCTAGTATCACCAATTTTGCTCACTTCTAAATCTCTAAACACAGCTAATATGACCGCAGATAGAATGGACCAAATAGTTGCAGCTAGGTATGCTCCCCTGGTACTTCCACAAGTCATGTATGCTTTTCCACCAAATGATTATATGAGATATTTTCCCAGATTTAATGGAGATGAATCAGTTACCGATGAAGAGCATTTGAGTTTGTTTTGTAGTTTTGCAGACAATTTCAATGTAGAGCATGCTGATGTGTGGATGAGATTATTCGTACAGAGTTTAAATGGGGAAGCAAGAAAGTGGTTCATGAGTTTGCCTGCTAATTCAATAGCTGATATTATATCTTTAGATGAGGCCTTTCTCAATAAATGGGCAAATAAAAAAGACTTTCAATACTACATCGTTGAATTTGGTGCTTTAAGGAGGAAACAAGGTGAATCAATATCTGATTTTACCAAAAGGTTCAACCTGATGTATGGTAAAATTCCAGAGGAGATAAAACCTTTAGAGACATCAACTAAAATCACTTTTGTTAATGCATTCGATGTTGAATTTTCCTTGTTGCTTAGGGAAAGAAGAGCCACTACCCTCGGCCTAATACAAGATGCAGCTATTGAGGTAGAATCAAACATATTAGCAGCAGAAAAATTGAAGTCCAGAAGTGACAGAGATAGAAAAAAGCAAAAGGAAGAGTTGCCTTCATCTTCTAATTCAGCATCCGACATTAAAATGGATGAAACGACTAAGATGTTGAAAAAATTGACATCTGAGATGGAAAGGTTGAAGATGGAACAAAAATATCCCAATAGACTTGCACAGGAGGGCAGTTACAGAAATCCAAATSAGTTCAGGAGACCAAACAATGTACCTCAAATTTTACCAAGAGAAAGAAAAAATTAAGATGACCAAAAGGTRTTACCTCCTTTTTAGAATAATACAGTAGATGAGGAGGAAGATAATGATGGTACAGAAGAAGACCCTGCAGTTCATTTGAATGATTCTGAATCATCTCCTCTAGATGTGACACATCAAGAATATGAAGATACTTTGATTGCAAATCAGTTTGAGGAAGKWGATGGAGAGGAGATTTTCCAGCATGAACCTACAGGAAAAAAGTACAATCTCAGATCTGGTTCCCAGGCACTTAAAGTAGATATACCTATTTCTACAAAGAAAGMTAGTACTCTAGTTAAGACAGGGGCAATCAAAGGTGTTCCCAATGTTCAAGCTGATCATTCATTGAAGCAACCTGTCAAAGATAGCACTGCTGACATAAGGGAACCAGATAAAAATGTTTCTTCTTTCAATTTAGAACATGAAATCAACAAAATCAAGATTCCAGTACCATTATTAGAACTTCTGAAAACAAAACCATTCAAAAAAACTGTCCTTAAGGCTCTAGAAGCTCCATCTCATGTCACCTTCTCAGATACAGTCAACCTTGAAGATGAAAACCCTGCCATTATTATTGGACATCACATAATTGATGCCTCTCCACCATTTTACATTTCACTAAATATCCATGACAAGATACTGCATAATTGCTTAATGGATTCTGGTGCTTCGCATAATGTCATGCCTAAGGTGGTGATGGAAGAATTAGGGTTGTACATTACTAGACCATATCATGATCTATATTCTTTTTATTCCAAGAAAGTCAAATGTCTTGGGCTTATGAAAGATGTGGTCATCACTCTTTCCCAATTACGTATGAAGAGTGTGGTATTAGATGCTATCGTGGTTGACATACAACCAAAATTTGGGATGCTTCTTTCAAGATCTTGGGCTAAAAAGGTAGGTGGCACTCTGTAGATGGACCTAAGCTATGCAATCATACCTATTTTTGGTGGCGAACAATGGAGATTATACAGAGAAATCGGACTGGCTTATTTGGTAAGTGATCACGATAATCCCACTAATCATCCTATATATGCTATAGAAGATGATATAGGTTATATGCTGTAGAAGATTATATGGGTTCTTCTATTTTTCATATGGATGAGGAAATGGCAGAAGTATCAGTCAGAAAGTCAATAACTGCAGTAGGAGATAGTGAAGACCATTTTGTTTGGAAAATTTATTTTGATGGGGCTTGTTCTAAAGAAGGTTCCGGAGTTGGTATTGTCTTCATTTCCCCTACCAAGGAGGTTATTCCAATGTCATATAAACTTGAATTTGACACCACTAATAACAGCAGTGAGTATGAAGCTTTGCTGTTAGGTTTGAAAGATGCAAGAGACATGGGAATAAATAAGTTGTTTGTTTTTGGAGACTCTAAACTTATTGTTTACCAGGTTAGAAACATATACCAAACCAAACAACAAAGATTGAAACAATACAGAAATGAGGTGTGGGATTATGTGGATAATTTCTTCTTGGCATTCAATATTACTTTTGTTCACATGGATTTAAATCAGCAAGCTGACTCTTTGGCATTTGCAGAAAGCAACTTTAAAAATCCGATGTTTCCTAATCTGAAGTTTCAAATTGAAGTCAGACACAGACCCTCAATTTCGGATAATATGAAACATTGGCAGGTTTTTAAATATGATGAGGAAATTCAAAGATTTTTGAAAACCATTGAAGATTTTTCTAATATTTCAATTGATCAAGATGACGAAGATGTAGAAGCAGAAATACACACTACAAAAGTCCTTCAAGATACTACTGTTGGTCACAATATCATCGAATTGAAGACAAACCATTTGCCTAAGGGTTTGGTTCCATTAGAAAGGTTGTTCAATCATAATGATGTATCTAGGAAGGTTGTTATCCAAACAAAAGAAACAGATGTGGAAGACTGTGACATTAGTTGGATGCAAATCCCAGGTTGGTAAAAGTATCCAGGAAACTGTCAAAAAAACAGAAGGAAGAATATATAGAATTAATGAAACAATATTCAGATATATTTTCCTGGTCTTATGAAGATCTGAAAGTGTTTGATACATAAATTATTCAGCATAAATCCCTTTGAAACCTGGATCAAAACCTGTAAAATAAAAATTCAAGCAATTCAATCCTTTACTGTTACCAATAATAGAAAATGAGTTGAAGAGGCTACTAGAAGAAAAAATCATAGTGCCACTAAGATACTCAGAATGGGCAACAAACCTTGTGCCCATCAGGAAAAAGATTGGAGAGATAAGGCTCTGTGTAGACTTCCTGAATCTAAATAAGTGTTCTCTGAAAGACAATTATCCATTACCAAAAATGGATTATATCTTACAAAAGTTTGTCGGCACAAAGAGAATTTCTATTCTTGATGGATATTTAGGGTACAATCAAATATCAATAATGGAAGAAGACAAACAGAAAACAACTTTTACTACTCCCTGGGGCACCTTTATGTACGAAAAGATGCCTTTTGGGTTGATGAACGTTGGAGCTACATTTCAAAGAGCTATGGATATAACTTTCGTTGGCAAGAAAGATAGGTTTGTGGTGATTTACCTTGATGACATCATTGTATTTTCAGTGTCAGATGAAGAACATTTACAGCACTTGAAGCAGACCTTTGAGAAATGCAGGAAGTACGACATATCACTTAATCCCAAGAAATCACATTTTGCCACGGAGGAAGGTAAGCTTCTTGGACACATCGTTTCGCTTGGAAGAATTAAAATAGATCCAGAAAGAGTAAAGGCTATTCAGCTAATCGACATTCCGAGAATAAAAATTCAATTCGGTCCTTCATTAGTAAGATTAATTTTTTAAGGAGGTTTATACCTAACTTTGTAGAGATTGTCAAAAAAATCACTGACATGTTGAAAAAGGATGAAGAAATTAAGTGGATACCGGAGGAAAGAGATTCCTTCGAAAAGATCAAACAGGCTATTGTTCAGGCACCTGTTCTAATTAGCCCAGATTTTTCTAAAGAGTTCATGATTTTTTCATTTGCGTCATAAAATACCATAGCCGTTGTTCTTCTGCAAAGAAATGAACAAGGTCACGAGCAACCTATCTCCATATTTAGCAAAACCCTAAGAGATTCTAATTTGAAGTATGATCTAATAGAAAAACAGGCTTATGCCTTAGTGAAGGCCTTATCTTTCAGAGTATATATTCTTCAATCAAAAATTACTGCTTATGTCCCAAGAAGTGCAGTCAAAGAAATATTGGTTCAGCCTAATTGTGAAGGTAAGAGGGGGAAATGGATAACCTAAATCTTGGAATAAGATCTCACCATAAAGCCTACCCAGATGATAAAGGGACAAGGCCTCGCCAAATTAATGACAGAATCCAATTACAAAGCAATTGGATTATACCATCTTTCATACATGACACAGGATTTTTTTGTCCAGATTGAAGAAATTGATTTACAAATAAACAACAAGTATGTTTCTTTAGAATGGTACAAAGATATCATATTTTTTCTGCTGAATTTTCAATCTCCCCTAGAGTTGGATAAATCAAAATACAGATCATTAAAGTTGAGAGCTGTAAAATATTGTATTGTTGATCAGATCCTATTTTGGAAAAATCCCAACAATTTTCTGTTGAGATGTGTGGATGAAAAGGAGGCTAAACAAATATTTCAAGATCTACATCATGGCGTCTGCGAAGATCATCATCATTGGAAGGTTACTACCTTCAAAATTATTAGAGAAAGCTATTACTGGCCAGTTCTATTCTCAGATATTTTTTCTCAGGTCAGGGCATGTGAACCTTCTCAGAAATTTGCCGGGAAGAAGAAACTTATATCTATGCCTCTGAAACCAATCATTGCCCACGGACCGTTCCAATAGTGGGGATTAGATTTCATTGGAGAGATTAATCCCACCTCATCAGGGTAGAATAGATGGATTCTTACAACCACTAATTATTTTCCAAAGTGGATAGAAGCAATTCTGACTCGAAATACTACAGACAAGGTAATCGTGGAATTTCTAGAGGGATATATTTTTTCCAGGTTTGGTTGTCCTAAAAAAATGGTCACTGATAATGCACAGGCTTTTAAATCGAATTCCATACTTGAATTCTGCAATAAATACAATATCAAATTGGTTCATTCTACTCCCTACTACCCCCAGGGGAATGGATTGGCTGAATCTTCCAATAAGACACTGGTAAGGATTATCAAAAAGTTGTTGGCAGAAAATAAAAAACATGGGATTCCAAGTTAAAGTTTTCTCTATGGGATGATCGCATCAGCAACAAGAAAGCTATTGAGACATCTCCCTTCCAGATGGTATATGGCACATAATCTATCCTTCCAACTCAATTGGGCCTGCCAGTCTTGAATTTTCTGCAAGAAGAACAGGAAGAACCCAATGACATCCAAAGAACAATTTTTCAGCTCATTGAAGTTTAGTAGGCCAGAGAACAGGTTAACCAGAGAGTTGCTGCTCATCAAAACAAAATCAAGGCTACATTTAATAAAGGAACTAAGAAAGATGTTTTCAATGAAGGGGATTTAGTGTTGAGATGGGACACCTGGAGAGAAGATAAAGAAAAACACGGAAAGTCCGATAACATATGGTATGGTCCTTTCAGGATAACCAAGGTAATGAACAATAACACTTTTCTCCTACATAATTTAGATAACACTGAAATTTTTGGGGGCCCGGTGAATGGGAGGTTCTTGAAGCATTATTTCATCTAAAGGTTGGACAGGTTAGAGTTAGTACAATAGGTTTCCTTTCAATAAAGACTCCCTATACCCAATGGACTTGTTTTTACAGTTATGCTGAAAATAAAAGACAGACAGTCACAGGGGAATCAATGAATCAGAGATAAAGGAAAGGCAATGGTCTGCAGTTCTTGGAGTTTAGCATCAAAACTCCATCCCCAGAAGGATCCAATGTTAGTCTCTAATTTTGTCTTGGTTTAGTGAGAAACCCTTGTCCTAAACCCTCCTTACCCATTCCTCATTTTCCGTTTTCAATTGTTTTCCATTTTTAGATTTTGGTATTTTGTGGTTTGCATTATAGTCTTTGATGATTTATTTAAGTTTGATTTTGAAAAGACATTGTTTAAATTTTAAGTGTCTCCTTTTATGCAGTTTGAATTTTAAAATTTCAAGTTGTCAAACGCGCTACTGGAATAAGCCTATTCCTGTAGCGCCAAATAATCATGCCTTAACTTGCGCCTGCCATCCYGATTTAGTTATGATGACACGATTCATGAATTGAGAGTTCATGTGCTCCCACGAAAGCTTGGAAATCATTTCCAAATCCAACAGTTTCATAATATAATTGTTATGCACGCGCACAGGGTTCATTTCAAAATCACCTGTTGTTTGATGATCATTATATGTTACCTGTTCGAGTTGGMTTAATTCATCCTTGCAGGGAGAAATGCAGGTATCCATTCAAAGCAACATAATACACTAACAATTTCAGGTGGTGAATTTGGAACCCGAGGACGATGGTTGCAGAATTGAGTTTAATGGTGCCAAAGAGGAGCAGACAAGYTGCCAAAATAGAACCATAAGGTGCCGAACTTCTTGAAGCCTATCCTCAGATGGCTGAAACRTTYAGAGACGCTGGATGTTTTGAGTTCCTCACCACATTTCAAGGTTATGATGAGCAAGTTTCCATGGAATTCTCTCTGAACTTYGATGGTCATGAGTTCRAAATTAAAAAGATGTTGATGCTAGTGACAGAGAAGACTATAGAAAAGGCTTGCAGGCTCGTGGTTGGAGGGGAAAGATGGTGGAAGAAGGAGCATGTGGTTACTGAATTTGTATATCAATTCCTCCTTCTAGATAAGCAGAATCCAGATTGGAGAAGGCAAACACCTCACAGTTGGTTCGACCTGAATGGCACAATGCTTTGGTGGTGATTCACAGATACATCACCTATGAAGGGAGGTTTTCGTTGGTCTACATCTACCATATCAGAATACTGATGCATCTAAATGGTGATTACCCTTTAAATATTCCTTATTTCCTACTTAAAAGTTTGACAAAAATGTCCAAGAAAGTGCAATCGATTTCCATTAATGTTAAAGGCAGTTTGTTCCATCAAGTATTGATTAAAACCCTAGTAATGTCTGCCTTGAATGAATTATAGAAGCTCTGGAATTGGCTCACATAATCCTTAAAACCTATCACTCAATCCAATAAGCAGAAAAAGGGCAGAGGAAGGAAAACTATTAAACAAAGCCGAGATATTTATGATGAAAACCCTGTGAAAGATGAGTCTTCTGATATCATGGTAACTAAGAAGAGAAGAAGTAAGAGACCTAGATGGGAGCCAAAAATTGAAATGCTTCCTGAGGAAGATGTTAAAGGAGAGATAGAGTCAGATAATGATCTTGTTTCTCAAACTACAGTCAAGTTTGAAATGCCATCGACCAGCAAAAGGAGCGTTGCAATAAAAGGAAAAAAGGATAAAGGTGTGTGTGTATCACAAAAACCTCAATGAAATTTGACCAGGGTTACTAATAAGTATAGGCTGAAGTCAAAAGTAATGTTCAATCCATAAATCAAAGAATAAAACACCATAATCATAGAAGATGATTATGAGGATGTTGAAACAAGTACTAGGAAAAGAGCAAAAACGACCCCATTTCCCCAAAAATCTGTTAATAAAGGAAAGGGAATACTCACACCACCTACAGGCCTTGTAATGAGAGCTTCAACTAGATCAGAAAAATCTAAAGAGATGTCTAAAAGCATCAGTGAATTCCCTAAAGAAAAACAGGATTACTTGGAAGACTCAAATTACTTACCAGATGTACCTGGAGCTTTAGATTCATCAAGTTCTAAAGAAGAACATAGCTCGGAATTAATCTCAAAATACCAAGTTAAAGCCAAGGAACCTAGTGTTACCTTAAATCTGAATGAAACTGCACCTTCTGAAGATTGTACAGGATTCAGGGTTGAGATGAGAACTGATAAGGAAAAGATTAAGAAATTTCAGAAAAAAATAAAACAATTAAAGAAGGAAAAGGCGCAGATAGAACAGTGGAATGCTTGCCAGCAAGAAAGGATTCAAAGTCTTAAAAAGAAGAAGAAGGAGCAAAGGACATTTCTTAAGGAACTCAAGGAAATTAATTTCAGACTATACTGGCACAATGTTGTGCTAACCACGAAGCTCAAGCAGAAAAATGCCAAAGCCACTGCTGTGATTTTATCCTAAAGATAACATGAAGATTTGTTACAATTTTGTTTAAAGGTTCTCCAGGAGATATGGAAAAATATTATACGCTTTGATCAGGGAAATGCTAAGACTCCGATATGTTTGTCAGAGTCAAACAAAATCCCTATTTTGTAGAGTCAAATGTAATGCTGGCAATGTTTGTTATATCAAGTTGTTGAGCTTTGGACTATTTTGGGGGGTAGAAGCTCATTTTGAGTGAATTACTTTAGGAGTTGGATACTTTTTTATTCTAGTCATTTAAAGTTGTTCTATATAATAGGATCTAGAAGTTTTATAGATAGTTTAAATAGATAGAATATAGACCATGTGGTGTTCAAAAAATTGGAGATCCAAAGAAACTTTTTGTGGAGATTATCGGAAAAGACATTTATGTTCAGTTGACACTCAATAGCAAAGGCATATGGGTGGTTAGACCTTCTTTTTTCTACTTTGTTGTTTCATTCTTCATGCTTGAATTTATTATTCAGATTGCAATGCTTTTTGGTTCTTGAATGTTAATTTATACAGTGAAGATTTTGTTGTAGAGATAAATTTTCAAGTAATAAGGTCAATTTGATTCCCTTGTTTCTTTATAATATATTGAGACAAAAAACTCTTGTGAAGTCGACATATTGAAGACTTCACTTTCCTTTTTCTTAAATTAGTTTAATCCATCTATGTTTCTACCTATTATTTAGTCAGTGGGATATGCAATGTTTTATTCTTGATTTACATGTCATGTTGTAATCTTGACCCAGTTTTCAACCACTCTACAATAAACCAAATCATAAAACCTTAAAAACACTTTGCAATAAAAGAATGATGCCCTAGCTTTCCCTCTCATAGTCAAGTGCAACTTTAGGGACTAACAGATGGTATGGTTTACTCTTTTGATGATAAACTTCAATCTCCTCAATCATAGCTCTAATAGTGTTGTTAATAAAGTGAGTGCCTTGGTCACTCATCAAAATCCTTGGGAAACCAAATCTAGTGATCACTTTCTCAAACAAGAAGTGTGTTGTTTTCTCTGTGCTGCAAGATTTTACTAGTGTTTCTTCTGCCCATCTTGTTAAGTATTTTGTCGCACTGATAATGTTCCTCGCTCTTGACCTTTTTGTTGGTGGGTTAATTGGTCCCACAAAATCTATTGCCCATTTTTCGAATACCTTCAAGGTTACTTGTGGTCTCTGTGACATCTCATCCCTTCTATTTTGTTTACCAACCCTTTGACATACATCACATTTCTGACAGTAGTCCTTTCGGTCTTTGTGGAGAGTTGGCCACCATATTCCTGCGCGTAATACCTTTTGTGTGGTATCTTTTTTTGCATAATTTCCTCCTTCTATTCCCTCGTGGGATTCTGCTAAAATCTTTGTTATTTCATGTTCTAGCACACATCTTCTCAATATGTTATTTGCACCCATTTTATATAAGTTTTCTACAATCAATTGGTAATCTGTAGCCTTGACTACCATATTTTTCTTCTACACAGTGTTGAATTCATGTGGTGTAGTCCATGTACTCAAGTACTGGATGATGTCTGCAAAATATTCATCGGCTATCCGGACTGAAAATAGTTGTGCATCGGGAACGTTGTCCTCTAGATTTGTAGGTTTCTCCCCATTAGTGATCCTTGATAGGTGATCAAGTCCTACGTTCAACTTTCCTTGTTTGATTATCACTTCAAAGTTAAATTCTTGGAACAGTAATAACCATCTACAAATTCTCCCCCCAAACACTGGATTGTTGATGAGGTATTTGAGCATTGAATGGTCTGTGAACAAATTGAAATGTTTTCCCAGTAAATAATGCCTGAATTTATGAAGCACATAGACCATAGCTAAGCCTTCCCTCTCTATGGTGTTGTAGTTCTTCTCTGATCCTGACAATTTTCTGCTAGCGAATTTTATAGGATGGTCTAATTCTATTGCTCCTAGATGCACCAGAATAACTCCAAGTTATATGGTTGATGCATCTACATGTACATGGAATGTATTTTCCCAATCGGGGAATACTAGTATTGGTGCGGTTACCATATTCTCTTTTAGGGTGACCAATTTGCATTGACAGTCCTCATTCCACTGAAACTTGTTATCTTTTCCTAGCAATTTCTCCATTGGCACAGTGATTTGCGCATACCCCTTTATAAATTTCCTGTAGTATCTTGTGTGTCCCAATGTCACTCTCAATTGGCGGACTATTTTTGGTGGTGGTAGATTAACAATTACTGCAATCTTGGCAGGATCTACTAGAAAGCATTGCTTGCATACTATATGGCCCAATAGTATCCAAAAAGGTGTTCTGAAGATGCACTTCTTGATATTTGACAATATCTAACACTGCCTGCATCTTTCTAACATCAATCGCAAGAAATCTATATGGTCTTTCAATAGACTATAGACTGTCCAATTGTCCAGATATACCTCTAGAAATTGGTAGATGAATTCTTTGAATGCAGCTATGACTACTCTAAAGAATATTGTTGGTATAGTCTTCAATCCAAACGGCATGACTATATACTGGTAGGATCCCCATTCTATGGAAAAAGTGGTCATGTATCTGTCTTCTGGTGCTATCTTGATCTCATGGTATCCTGAGAATCTGTCGATGAATGAATAAGATTCTTGTCCTCCTACATTCTCTAACTCCTCATCTGTGAAAGGAGTATTGTTGGTCTATTCTTCAATCCAAACGGCATGACTGTATACTGGTAGGATCCCCATTCTGTGGAAAAATTGGTCGTGTATATGTCTTCTAGTGCTATCTTGTTTTGATGGTATCCTAAGAATCTGTCGGTGAATGAATAAGATTCCTGTCCTCCTACATTCTCCAACACCTCATCTGTGAAAGGAGTAGGGAATGGTTCATGTAGGCACGCATCGTTCAACTTCCTCAATTCGACACATATTCTTATCCCCCCTTGTTTCTTCTTCTGAAATACCATCGGGCTTATCATTTTGATTCCTCTACAGGTTCTATGATTCTAGCCTCTAACATCCTATCAATATCGGCTTTGAATTTTTGTTTATATATCAGGTTTAGTCTATATGGTCACTGCTTGATCGGTCTTGCCTCAACTCTAAGTGATATCTTAATTTCACCTAACTCTCCTACTATGCCTTTAATTTCTATGAATGTCATTGGGAATAGGTCGATGTACTCACGTAGTAACTCTGTTATGATTTCCATTGTTTTCTCATCCCAGTAGTCTCCAATGCTGGTCATTTTGGGGTTCTCAACTGTCCCAATGTTGACTTTCTTCACCTTGATCAACAAAGCAATTACTTCTGATTCCAGAGGTGGACCTTCCACTTCTCTTTCTCCTTCACCTTCCTCAATCTAAATATCGCGCATGTCATCTTCATCTGGTGCTTCTTCATGTACGTGGTAGCATGACAATAGTTCTCTTACTGTCTGTTTGTTTTGTTGTTGTTCTTCTGTGATGAGTTCAAATTATGGTTCTTTAATGAATATCACCCCTTTGATTTGTTTAATTGTTGCGTCTATGTTGGGGTTCTCATGCTCAAATGAGAAAGTGACTGTAAAGTTTTGCTGTAATACTATCTAGCTCGTAGTTCCTTTGCACAATTCGTGGTTTGTATACTAGTTTGTTGTAATTCACTCTAATGTGTGAACAAAATGATGTGTCCATTCCTCTGGCAGTGTCATCCTCCATAGCGTTGTACAATTCTCCAAGTGTTCCACCGGTTCCCCCTCTCGATCATATTTTTGCAGCTGGTTGCTTCCTTGTTTTGCGGCAAACCTAATGCATAGTAACCGCTTACATTGCTACCAGTCCTTGATTGTTTCTTTGTGTGCACCCCACCATCTTGCAGGGGTTTCCTTGAGTTATATATCTAGGGATAAGAGCCTCTAATTTTCTATCACTTCATCTTTGTACCATGTTAAGAGTGATTCTAAGTCATTCGCCCCATGGAAGCTTGGAGGTTCCCTTATCTCCATACCTACCCATCTTACTGGGTGGTCTATTCTTGTGCATCTTCTTATGGAGAATTTGTGTAACCCTTGCTACCAATTTTCTAAGCCCGTATCTAAGTCTGACGCACATGAGGTGATACTTTGCCAACTGAGTACCCCATCTGCAGTTGGGTTTATGTAATATTCATCTCACGCATTTGTTCTATACAACTGGTTAATTTCCTTTAGATCCAAGCAAGTAGGCTCTACGAACCTTTCCCCTTCTGATGGATCCAATGGCATAATGACTCTGTATTCTCTTGACTCGAAGGTCATCTTCAATGTCTTTAAGTTGATTATGGCCTGGTTGTCAAACACCCAATCTAATCCAAGAAATGTCAGATAATGTGTTGTGTCATCCACTATCTCCATTACTTCAAAGTCAGCTTTAGTCTGTACTCCATCCGGATCTACTTTTACCCCTTTTAGTCTCCTAATCGGTAGAACTTTGTGTTGATTTGCTAGTTTTAGTTGAACTGGTGAATATCCTAACGTGGGCTCTCCCATACATTGCCATGTCTTCTTGGGTAATACATTGACTTCGCATCCTAAATCTAGTATAATATCTCCCATGTTGAAATCTCCAATGTTAGTGTTTAGCCTGAATTCCCTACTTGTTCTCCTTCTTGTATGCAAATGATTAACTGTTTTCTGCTCTAGCTTCCCTTCTGTCTCTATGTTACATATTTCTAGCATATTTTGCAATATTTTAATAGAGGATGGATGATTTAGTAGTCTAACACATGATTGCAAAAAACCTTTAATCGCACTTACTTGTCCCAGGGGTTGTGTTTCTTTGGTGCAATCCAACGATGGAAGCATCTTGTATGTTGGTACTTCCTTATTATACTATGCAATTGATGTCGATGCAATGTTGGGATTCAATAATTCTTGTCTCGCTTGCTTGAATATCTCCTTTTCATTATGTGCATCAAACTGCTTCCTTGGTTCAGAATTATTCTTCACCCATTGGTGTTGTGCCGACTCTTGTCTTACTACGTCGTTTCCTGTTTTATCTCCTCCTCGTGTAACTATGTTGATGTTTCTTCCTTCATCCTTCGTTTCGGCTGAAATCCATTGAACATTCTGATTGTTATTATTTCTCTTCTCTTGGATCTTCCCTAATAGTTTTGGACATTCTTTCATGTCATGATCTGATGCGTGACAATACATATAGGTCACTGGTGGAAGTGGACATTCTCTTGCATAGTGTCCTCATTGTTGACAATTGTGACATACCACTGGTCCTCTACTTCTTCCAAAGCCTCCCCTTTATCTACCTCCACCTCTATAGCCAACTTGATCCCATCGTGGTGCATTATACGGAGGCACCTCATTATATTGTGCAGTATTATAGTGTGGTTGCATGGTATTGTATAGTGGTTGTGCAATGTTATATTATTGTTGCGCAGTGTTGTACAGGGTTGGTACTTGTTTAAAATGAGGTGCGGCTTTGCCGGCCATCATTTCTACCTACACCCTGTATGCATCTGATGTTCTTTCCCTCATAAGGTCCATGGTTCTACAATATTTTTCATCATGGTCTGCTGACTTGAAAAAGTTGCAATACAAACTCTTCGGTACTGTCTGGTACTTCTACATCATTGGGCAGTGGTATGGATTGTGACCCTGTTTCTTACAGATCTCACACTATATTCCTCCTGTTGATAATGGATTTGTCATTCCAGCTGCCATGTATTACACGAATGTTGGAAATTTGTTCTTATGGTGTCCTTTTGTCCAACATGTGGTACACCAAACGACTTCTCTTTTGTCCTTACTCTTGTTTTGGTTTAGCTGGAATGTTAAGTTCTCAGATCCTCTTTCTGCTCCTCTATGGATGGATATGTATTTTGATATTGGTTGTCTTCCAGTTGTAGGGTTTCCTATAGAGCCTTTGCCTATGTCTGAAACTTCTTTTGTCTCAATGGATACTTCAAGTGTGGTAGCAGTGAATTGACGAACAAATGCCTATGTTGCATATCTGTCATGACGTATTTTATCTTTCCCTTTAGTTGTTTGAATATTTGATCAATATCCCATACCGATTCTTCAGGTTTCTGTCTAATCTCTATCATCTCATTCATGTATTGATCCTCTGAACTAGGCTTCTAGAACTCATTTATCAACAAATTCTTGATATCTCTGATTGTCTTGGTTGTCCCTGGCAGACTGTTTGCAGCTAAACTCATATACCAATCAAATGTGTAATCTCTTAGCGTGATATTAAATTCTGCAAGTTTAGTGTCCTCGTCTGTAATCTGTTTTTCTTGCCATATCTTTTCATAGATAAAAAGGTGCTTCTTAAGATCCTCCAATGCTTCTCCTTTGAATTTTGGTAACCTGATGGTTGGATCATGTCCTTCCATCCTAAATGTTGAACTACTACCTTCGCACGGTGTAGATACTTGACTACTTATTCCTGAAATGGCTTCCCAATTTGTTTTTTCTTGTGTAGATGTACTTGCTTCTATCTTCCTTCGCCTGAAATTCGGTTGTCTAAATGGTGGTGTTCTTCTTGGTGTATTAGTCACACATGGGTTTATGGGTTCCACACTAACACTGATATGGATAAGAATTCTACCTTTTATTTCTTTTCTTGGACCTCTCGTATTCCTCTCATATGTCATGCGCACAATTTTCTCAATCTTATCCACAACCAGAAGATCCTCTACCTCCTCTTCATCACTTTCAAAGCCTTCCCTTGCGGCTACGACTCTCTTCTTGGTGTTTACCTTATATTGGTAGGGTACTCCACTGCGTGTTTTTCCAATTGTCTCCATGATCTGCTTGATATCGTCTTAATCCATCATAACTGGGTCTAAGGCCTCCTCCTTACTTCCTTCATCCCCTTCTCCTTCCATTTCTCCTTCCATTTCTCCTTCTCTTGTCAATGCTTCCCCCCTTCCCCCATGCACGTAAGGAAGTTTAGTTGCATGAATCCATTGTCATTACACCTTTGTTATATAGTAATATCTTAATAGAAGTATATAATGATATGATGTGCCTTCCTTGAGGTCCACTAAAGAACTCTTTCTCAGTTGTGTTGTATGAATTCGTTGTATCTACTGCAAATTATGTGATAAATCCGGGAACAATGTTGTCTAACCAGAAATCCAATACGCGCATACACTTATTATTAACTTGTTGTAACTGTGCGATCTCTTCAGGATTCCACTCTAGTTTTATGATCCGATTTGTAGGGTGGTTTTATTTCAATATTTTTATCCATTCATGCAATACATGTGGGAAATCACAGAAAAATACTTCATGCAAGTCACTGAATACGTACTTGTCCAGGTATTTGTGCAGTGTTAACTTTGGATTCTTGTTATCTTTCTACACAAACTCTAGCTCCTTTGTCTTCAACCATCTCTCTATCTCTGCCTTCATTGGGTACCATGGTCTCAACATTCGCTTTCATATTCTCATTTCTTCAATGATTCATTGTCTGATTCAACATTCTTTTGATGCATATTCTCCCAATATCACATACTTAGTCCCATTTCCTTCCGACAACTGACAATGGAACCATTTTTTTGTTTTTTTTATCTCTAGCCTTCTATTGGTTTTGAGGATTCCTTATGGGGTATTATAATTATAATTGACCATCACATATTGACCTTGGTTTAGATTTAATAAGCTTCCCAAAAAAATCCCTTTAAAACTATCGAACCCTTTGGTAAACCAGAAGGCAACGCAACACACAGAGTGTACTGCGAAGTCTCACCCATGATAACTCTATGGGTGGCTACAATAATCAATTGTTTGCCACTTGAGACTGAGTGAGATCTGTGGTTGTGCGTCGTAAACCTTATTCATTCAATCTAACATCTAGTTAGAACATTCATTCTATGCATGCAGGTGAAATATCATATCTACTTAGTTGCTTCATTGATCTATCATTCATCAACTAATCAGACATAAATATGCATTCATTCATTCACATAACATAGTGTTATCGTTGTTATAGCAGGATTTGCCTCACCATTGTTATCTTGCACACAGGGCCTTTTTTCATTTCACTATGCAGACTTTTCATCCCTTTTTGATGAATCCAGAGCTTAAAATATACATTTTTCCACATATACGCTCCCTATTTGTTATACAAGATGTGTATACGTTTGTTGCTCCACTACAACTCACGTATATCAGGATTTGTGCCAGAAAATACAAAATAATGTCAGGTTTCCATGTCACAATAGAAGATCTCTGATCCTTGGCCTTCCATATACTAGAAACGTTCTGACTCGGCCCTTTAGTTGCATTATGAAGTATATAAGAGCACAATTTCCAGCTATGGAAAAGAAGAGAAAGCATTCAACTTTGAGAGAAAAGTTACTCTGGAGAAATTACTTCGTATTGAGTCTGCATCCCTTTGTCCCTCAAGTCTGAACATAGTGTTTAGCCCCCAAGATCTTTCCCTATTGATGAGAGGACCTCATTGCCTCTTCCCTATGAGCTTGCCTTTGGTGGAGGATTGAAGTGGTGGAGACCCAGTTGGAAGGAACTTGGTTTCTTAGTTTCAAACCGTGCCAACACGGAAGTCTATAATGTTGTCACTTATGCCAATCAATTATTAATAGAAATACTCCTTTCCCATCCTATTGGTATCTTGCAAATATATGATTATTATCCATGGGCGTGTTTGTAATGTTTATTAATGGATTATGCTATTTGATGTGCTAACCCCTTTTATATTATCACTATGTACTTGCTCTGATTTTTTTTTGAGAACTTCTTGCAGGTATAAATCTTTGGGTCAAAGTGCTCAACGGTGGAACATCATCAAACATTGGATCGAGGTAGGCCTTTTTCTTATGTTGCACATTAGTTTATATAGCATATGTTGGAATTAAGTTAATTTCTGTAGTCATACCTGTTTGTTGTGGTTTACCCTTGGCCATAAAGAGTTTTTCCCTTGTAACAAAAATGGCAACTCCACTGGGGATTAATCTTCCTTCTAAGGGTTGAAGTACTTTTTCTTCTTGCATTACTCTTTTTCCTTTGTATTTCTTGTCGTATCACTACTTGACAGATTATGTTCACTTTGAGTATGAGTTTTCATCCTTTTTCCCTTGCCTGGCCTTGTTTTAAAGCATATATGCCCTTTTTACCTTGACAGTCGCGTATACATGCTTGTTGTCTCACTGCAAGAAGCGTATATATGCTCCGTTCTCCTAAAAAGTCGCGTATACCACTTCCCCTTGCTTGTTTTCTTGGTTTAGTGATTGTTGGGTGGGATTTGAAGATTGTTGAGCCTTCTTAGATCTCTGTAGTGCCTATTGAGATTATCTAGGATGATAGGAAACTTGTTTGGAGTTGAATTTTTGGGTGGAGTCTTTCTCTTTGTTTTCCGCTTTTGATTTGCCCTTGTTATCTAGGTTGTTTTCTTGACTGCTTGGTATTCTGCTCGAGTTACTACTTTTATACAAAGTAAAATTATATATCAGGTTGCTTATCAGTCCATGCATTTTCTTTTTAGTATATTGAAAGTAAAAAAAAATAGGCATTTTGCATTGGTTGGAATTTTCGTCTTGGAATCTTTATCATTAGCTTAGAACATTTAGTGAAAGATTGCATTTTACTTCTAAATTGCAGAGTTGAAATTGAAGACTGCACTATTCTTATTAGCATATCATTCATTGAAAAGTTAAAGATAGACTTTGCATTATATTCGTATTTATTTTCTTGCAGATTCATAACACCATGAGTTTCACTTCCATACCTTTTTGAGTAACCACGACCAATAAAATTTACGCTTTAACTAAAATTTATTAGTTACGATTTTATTTTTAGGGTGCACAAACTAGCCTAGGATTTAGTTTCTTGGAATAGGATTTTGTGAGTAAACTTCTCCAAGGGAATTAAATCAACATATGTGTCTGAGACAGGGAGTTGAGAAGTCCATTGTATAATTGGTAATATCAGGAGGCTCCACTCACACCAGAGTTAATCACGAGATAATGCGAAGTTAGTTGAAGGGATAACCCCTGGATACTCACCTAGTGTCAAAGATATCTATGTGGATTTATTCATATTTGGGGATCTTGCTAGTACCCATACCTCTATGACAGGCAGTGCTTTCAAGGTTTTGGGATTTAATACCCTTCCCATACAGTGATCCAGACTTACGACTGCTCACATGTGCACTGGTTATACAATGGTTTATTAGTTGCTTGACTTAGGTATCTCATGGGTTACCTCCAAGGGTTATTATGCTTGTACCCTGAGTCAGATAGGGGTCAAAAAACACACAACCTTTATGGAGGATTACCTCTCTAGGGGGATCTGACCGACTGGTTGTTAAGCCCACAAGGGCCCTTATAACTTATTTTGTTACCTCCAAAATTCAGGGGGGAGTCTTAAGTCCCTCTTGGACGAGACATACCTTCTTTAGCGAGGGAGGCCACTCGGCCACTTTATCTTTTTTGCATGCATATTGGTCATTTGACTTTTTGGCATGATCTTTGACTACTAGTTGGCCTTAGGATATATTGTTATTTGTTGGAAAGTCATAAGTCGTTGTGGATTCAGACCAGCTTCCTCACAGGTCCCATCGGTTGTTATAGTTACCGCCGATTTTCGAGTTCTTGCCTTATAAAATGTGTAGATTTATCAGGAGTGGCACACACATCCAATTTTTGAACTTGTGGTTCCACAAGGATGAGTACCGAGTCTAGTCTTCAGAACACTGGGAGTTCTTCGACTCCCAATCCTACTATAGTTAATGGCACCCCTTCGACGCCTGCAGCTTCTATAGTTGCAGTGCCCGAGGCTTATACCAGTACTATGGCTCGGCTTGTAGTTAATCCTTCATCTCTTACCTCAGACCCTTTTGGGGGTTTTGGCCACTCACCAAGTTACAATGTTCAGACCATCCCCATGGCTTCTAGTCCTTTTTCTTATGGTATTCCTAACTTCACTTTGCAGTTTTCGACTGCCATCCTAGCTGTTGGCCATAACGCTAGATTTGGACTTGGGGGCACTACACCTCCTTACACTCCCTTCCCATTTGGTAGTTCTCATACTCCCCAAGAAAATCCTAATATAGGAAGTGTCCATGTTCTTAACCCCAGATCTAATCCTTCTACAACTAGATGGAACAACCCAGCTGGCGGACAAGTTTCACCCTATATCCCTATCCCCTAGATGTTGATTCTGACCAATACTTTTGGCATGACGAATCCACTTCAATCCTCTGAGTTCCCACCTGGAGGAGGTCAGTCTTACACTTTGGGCACTTCCCAACCTGGATCTAATCCAGTTGGGGCAATTTTAACAACCCTCATCTTGGATCTAATCCAACTGGGGGCAACTTTCATAACCCTTATCAGAACATTCCTGTTGGAATGATGCCCAATCCATCTTTTATGAATCAACCCAAAGGAGAGTCTTTTAATTCTGAACAAGGTTTTGGTCCTTACTAGAATCCTGGATGGAATGCAGTTCCTAACGCACAATCTTTCGTGGGAGGATGGGGCCAAGTTTCGCAACCTCGTATTCCCTTTCTAGCCACGCTTAATTTGCTAGATTTTTCTAAACTAATGAATGACCTGGTGAGTCATGATCCCACATGGCCCCCTGTCCCTACCAAACTTCCGTCAGACATTCCAAATTTTGAAGGTAATAATGGCGAGGACCCTGGTGACCACGTCACTACTTTTCACCTTTGGTGCTCATCGAATTCTCTGAATCATGATTCTATTAGATTACAATTGTTTCAATGCACTCTCATTGGAGTCACATCGCAATGGTACATTAAGCTACCTAGGGGGGCATATGGGTCTTTTCATCAGTTGGTGCTATCCTTTCTCAACCACTTTCAATTGCCCATTCATTATGATGTTGGCCTTGAAATTTTGTCAAATTTATGCCAGGGTACCAACACTCACATCTCGGACCATATCCAGGAATGGCGTAGGCGAAGGCGGTTGGTTAAGACTCCTATACGCTTGACCTTTCTTCTAGAATGGTCCTAAAGTCTTTGCACACTCTTATTTCAAAGGAAATTTCTAATTCCGAGGTCTTCAACCAGGAAGAAGCTATTTTTAGATCCCAACAACTTGATTTGGTATATGCTCAATCTGGGATGTTATACCACCTTCTTCCAAATGCACCGTGGAAAAATCACGATCCTAGACAGAATCTCGGACCTCATGCTGATGTCATTGTAGGGTCCACCAATCTAAATTCCATAGACTCGAGAACGAAGTCTATTGGAGGGCCAACTTCGTTTGGATCCTCCAAACCCACCCAATCGGTTGATGTACATTCTGTGTAATCATCGAAGAACCCAAATGGTGACCAACAACCAGATGGGAGTAAAAGGAAAGGTCGTAATAATTGTAAGGGTGGGAAGAACAATAATAAACCCAAGGACAAAGATAATAATGGGAAACAGAATGATAATGTTGGAGATGGCAAGAAAGATAAACGTAAGGTGAATTTTCCTTGTAAACTTTGTACCGATGACCACCTTACACACTTATGCCCCAAACTTGTAGAGGCTGTGAGGCTTTTAAAACTACCAACCGTCGTGCTAACAAACCCATTCCCACACAATCAAAAATTATCCTCAAGCTCTTCGAACACTGGAAATGTGTCTGGTGGAAGTCAAAACCCACTATCGCAAGATGATGATTGTGTTTGCATCAATATGGTTGATGCGAAAATCGATATAGCCACCCGCTCTCGAGATTATAGCTCTTCAAAAGCTAGTACCATCCTAGAAGGTCCTCCTTTCCCCCTGGGAGTCGAACTTACAAATCAAGAAACCAGAACCACCACCTTGTATTTCGAAAGGAGTACACAAGCACTCTACCCACAACCCTAACACTAGAGCTGCCCAAAACTACTCTATTGTTGAGGATATGGGCCAAACCCCTTGTGCGATTTTAGCTTTGGAGGTACTCATGACGTGTCCATCACAGAGGAATGTCGTACTCTCTACCTTAGGATCTCTAGAACCTAGTGGCTCAAAAGTTATCAAGTTTGATGTCATGAACGTGAAGCCTCACTTACCCTACCATGTGGCTTTTCAAATCCATGTGGAGTATTCCAAGTACACTATGAAACGAGCGGTCGTTGATGAAGGTGTTGCCACTTAGATGATGTCCCTAGTTTGTTGGAAAGATATCAGTTCTCCGACCCTTTCCAAGTCATCTAACATGTTGACTACATTTTACAGTCATTCCTTCCACCCTCATGGTATTCTCCCCACCTTTCCGGTCCAACTAGGTGGGAAGACGGTAGAGGTGAAAGTAGAGGTAGTTGATGCACCTCTCGATTACAATTTGTTACTAGGTCACAATTGGACCTACACTATGGTCATTGTCATATCATCTGTCTTCTGCACACTTTATTTTCCTCATCAGGGGGAGATCATGACGGTCGACCAGATATCCTTTACGTACTCTAGTCCTAACGCATCTATTGGACCGTTGATCCTGGTGATTGACAATTCTCAGCCGAAAACTAAGAATATCGGTGTTAGAATGTATTCTTCCCTCATGGGTACTTTCAACTTCTCAACATCGATTCACCATGTTTACGCCATGACTAGTAGGTCTGCTTCAGCAGGGAGGTCCATTCCTTTCTGCACTTCCTATGTTAGTGATCCATGGAGCCTATCTTCTCCAACTTCATCGAGTGAAGGTCAGTCACATGCTGGCATGGCTATGCCACTATCAGCAGTGGAGATTGCATATCAATCCATTCTTGACTCCTCCGTAGATCCCAATCATGTTACCTTGCAGACAGACAAGGAGGATCCAGTTCTTAGGCCTATATGGGCCACCTGGTTATCTTGTCAAATGATTTCTTAGATGAGACTTTTCCTTCAGATGAAGCCATCATCGAAGCCATGAATGTTTTTGAGAGACCTTGGGATGATATGCATCATCAATCTTATTTTCTCCCAAGTCTTAAAAGAATCAAGCAAGATTATTTTCGGTCTACCTTGAGTGAGATAGTCGGTCACGCTGTAGTTCCACTTGATACGCATGACATTTATGTCGAAGGAAATATGGAGAGTATTTCTCCTAACGTCCTGATCGATATCTCTCATACCCCTGGAAATATTGAGAACATAAATATAGGTGTGGATTGTTCACCAGAAGAGATTTTGATCTACACCAACCTCTCCAAAGAATTTTGAGATGTATTCGCTTGGTCATATGAAGAGATGCTAGGGATCGACCCTCATATTGTCGAACATGAGATTAGGACTTATCTGGATACTAAACCTATTAGAAAATATCTTAGAGTTGTTAATTCTAGGAAGGCCCCCACCATTAAGGAAGAGGTGGAGAATCTACTTAATGTTGGCTTCATCTACCTGATTCCCTTAACCGAATGGGTATTCAACCCCATTCCGGTGAATAAAAAGCAAGGAACCATCCGTGTGTGCATGGAATTTCATGACCTAAACAAGGCTTGTCCTAAAGATAACTTCCCAACATCGTTCATTGATCATATTCTCAATGAGTGTGCAGGAAGAGAAATATTTTCCTTTATGGACGAATTTTCAGGATATAACCAAATCCAGGTCAAACCTGAGGACCAACACAAGATGACATTTATATGTCCTTGGGGTACTTTTGCATACCGAAAAATGCCTTTCGGCCTGAAAAATGTTGGAACGACCTTCCAATGCGCCATGACTTTCTCTTTTCATGATCTCAATCACATAGTCGAATCTTACCTCGATGATATTGCTACTCACTCTCGCAAGAGAGTGGATCATGTTACACACCTTCGGCTGGTTTTTGAAAGATGTCATTACTATAGAATTCAGTTAAACCCTCACAAATGCATCTTTACGTTAAGTCTGGTTGTCTCTTAGGATTCTTAGTTTCTGAGACCGGGATCATGGTAGATCCTCTTAAGGTTGAGGCAATACTTCAATTTCCTCCCCCGCGCACAATTAGACAACTTCAAGGCTTATAGGGGAAAGCTAACTTTCTGCATCGGTTTATAGTGAATTATGCCAATATCACTAAAGGTTTCATGCACCTATTGAAGAAAGACACTCCTTTTATCTAGGATGAGAGAGCCCAGGAATATTTTGACGCTTTAAGGAAAGCCTTAGTATCGACACCTCTGCTAAAATATCTTGATTACAGTAGAGATTACTTGTTGTATATTTTCGCATCTGAAGAAACGATTGGTATGGTTCTAGTTCAGGAGGATGATTAACTCCATGAGCACGTCATCTACTATCTCAGTCAAAATTTAGTCGATCCTGCGCTTAATTACTCCCACGTTGAAAAGCTATCTTTGGTTTTCGTTCACGCAATCCAACGTTTACGACACTATATATTGCTTTGCAAGACTACTATGGTTGTAGATGTCAATCCATTTCAATACGTCCTCACTAGGCATATCATAGGTGGGAAATATAATAAATGGATTGTCATCTTACAAGAATTTGATCTCGACTTTGCTTCAGCCAAGTCCAATAAATCAGTAGTTTTTGCAGAATTAATATCTGATTTTCCATGATTAGATGAGGATGTTATCCATGTCGATTTGTTTGCAGACAAACAGATTTTCCTTGTCTCGTCGTCCGATCCCTGGTATGGAGACATTGTTTTATATCTTCAAACCTTAAATTTCTCTCAACATCTCTCGTGAGATGACCGACAGCGTGTTAGATACCAATCCAACAAGTATACCATCATTGGCGACACTTTGTATCACTGAGGAATAGATAGTATCTTACATCACTGCTTAACTCATGAGGAAGTCGATTCAGTCCTAAATGATTGCCACAAAGGGGCTTGTGGTGGTCATCTATCCGGGCTTGCAATAGTCCAAAAAATCTTGCGAGTCGATTACTTCTGGCCTACCATCTTTAAATATTGCATTGAAGAGGTTAAGAAGTGTCACCCCTTCCAGGTGTTCACTCGAAAAATGCGCTCGCACCCAGCTCCTCTTCACCCATTCATTACCGTCGGTCCCTTCACCAAGTGGGGGGTATATTTTGGCAATTGCAACCCAACTTCGATTGGGGGGCATCAACACATTATCATGGTTATCGACTACTTTACCAAGTGGGTTGAAGCCATGCCTACCGTAAAATATGATGGGAAGACTGCATCTTTCTCTGTGTTCAACCAAATTATCACACAGTTCAGTATCTAGAGTGAGATTGTCACTGATCATGGCAGTCACTTTCAGAATGAAATGATGGTAGAACTAGCATCTAAGATGGGGTTTAGACATGGTCACTCATCCCCTTATTACCCACAAAAAAATGGGCAAGTAGAGGCTGTCAACAAGTCTCTCAAGACCATTTTGAAAAAAACTATTAGCCTGAGTAATTTCGATTAGCACATCATGCTATATTCCATGCTTTGGGCATACCAAACCTTGGTCAGGACTGCCACCGGTTTTTTCCCATTTTCAGTTAGTGCATGGTGTGGAGTCGATACTTCCTATTGAATGTGAAATCCCTTCTCTCAAGTTGGCAGTCAAGCTCCTACCTGACACTTCAGATTTAGAGCGATGCCTTGTGCACCTAAAGAGTCTTGACGAGCAACGTCGAGACGCCTTTACGGCTATCGAGGAAAACAAAAAACATGTCAAGGTTTATTATAACAAGTTTGTCTATCCCCAGTTGTATGTTGAGGGTGACTTGATCCTCTTGTATGACCAAGACAAAGAACTGCTAGGGGCAGGCAAATTTAAACCCATGTGGCACGGTCCTTATATCGTGCAACGTGTTCTAGAAAAAGTAGCCTAAGAGTTGGAAGATTATGAAGGGAATAAACTGGATGAGCCCAAAAATGGGCTCTACTTGAAAAGGTATTACACTTGAGCCCTAGGATTGGGTGAAACCCTTTGTATACTAATGTAAATTTGGTGTATATAATTCTTTTTCCCCTTTTCTTTTTGTCATTGGCTTGCTTATCGATTTTTCCCTTTTGGTTGGCAGATGTCAACAGAGTCTTCGGTCTACCTAGGATTCGTAGATGGATCCAGTTGTCATACACGGAACTTGTCTTCCCCCACTTGGATGATTTACTCACCTGAGGGTCTTTTGGTGTCTTTAGGTGGCATATACCTAGGGCCATCCATGAATAATGTGGCTGAATATAGCGTCATCATAGATATTTTGCTTGATTCCATCTCACATGGTATTCACTCTCTAGAGGTTCACCTGGATTCTTAGTTAGTAGTATGTCAGTTGAACGGTCGTTACCATGTGCGTGATCCTACGTTACTCCGTCAATTCCTATGGGTACGTCTTTTAGAATGACAATTTGATTTTATTACATATTTTCACATCCCTAAAAGTTCTAATCATGTATCTGATGCCTACACTAATTATGTTTTAGATTGGCATTTGTCACATTAATAAAGTAAAGAAAACCATTAAATCAATGCACACATTGTAATATATGAGTAAAGACGAAGATACCTCTTTATATATTTCAAAACATATGGTGTTTATATTACAAAATTAGGGCTAAGACCCTCAAAATACATATATAGCCAATATACATATCCCATGACATCTACGCCTGTGGTGTCGGATGTGTCTCATGATAGAAAACCACAACATTTGCGAGATGTCGGAAGAGTCATACCCATGATCTAGGTACACCAATAACCTGTCGTTGCATGGCTTCAGGTAGATCCTCTACCTGAACCATAGGAATCCTCTGTGTCAGATGAGACAGGTTGCTCTGCACGTTCTATAGGACTCTCTCCGCTTCTCCTCCCACTGCCTCATCTCCCCAGTGCCTCCGTCTATGTCATAGGAATCCCTTTGGCCATTGCGGACCCACATCTGCGGTCACACAAGTATCTAGTTAATATCCAAACACCATCCAAAAATATTTTTGTTTCCTTAAATACAAAAATACAAAAAAAATGAAATATGTAAAAACTTTTACCTGTGGCACTATAGGAGGCTCCTGGTGGAAGCGACATATCTGAGTCCCCTATGAAATTGACCCCCGCATAGGGATAGTCGTCCAGAGAAATGATTTATCTCCGCCACCAGAAGAAAAAATCATCAATGTAGGGTGTCTCCACCCTACCTCCCCCCTGCCATCTCATGACCTCGATCTACCATGCCATGGTTGGATCACATGGTCCTCTATCAAGGATCTCCACTCTAGGTCCCAGACCTGGAATCCGCTCGAAAAATAAGCTGCAAAGGATAGAGGAAAACTCGAAGTTTCGCTTTCCCCCCTGCTTGCACTCTATCAACTGACCTTTCATATTGGTCAGCAGTGAGGTACACCAATCATAGACAGTGGGCCTCGCACACTGCAATGCATAAAACATAAGTGGTCTCGATGGTTGATGCAATGAGGCCGATCCTATGATCCTGGTAAGCACAAAAAAAATGATATTTAGGCTAAGGTTACCTATAGCCCGGATGGGGATTTGACTTCCCACCATGGGAGTCCCTGCAACACAATGGACCTCGATGTACTCCTCGACCTTCATCTCACTCCCTGCCCCGCGTGACTTGAGGTCCACAACTTCTCCTCGTCATGAAAGTCCAGTCAAGAAGTAGATGT
>JASDQU010010672.1:223079-237547 GCA_032191745.1 Picea mariana | reverse complement strand
CTATCAGGATCCCAATAGCCCACCAACATCTCCAACAACCTCACTTGGGTCCTCATCCCTTTGAGAGCCCAAAACTTGTACAAACCACAAATTTTTAGAGCTTCTTGAGCCACTAGATCTTGATCCACTGCTACATCTACTTCCTCATGCTCTCGCTCTCTCCATTCCAACACCATCCTGCAAACAACAAATCATTTTTGAGTTACAAACCCTTCTTTTTTTCCATTTGCATACGTATACGCGGTTTATTTACATGCAGACGCAAGTAGGGCCTAATATAATCCCCCTATGGTTCACACAAGGGCGTATATCTAGTCGTATACGTGACATATACAAAGAAACCTGTGTATATCAAAAACCCCAAGTTGCGCCCTCAAAAACTAACAAAATAGAACCTAATTCAAAAATGTAAACCACTAAATTTGAAGAGGATGAGATGAAGAGTTACCTGGTCTAGATAGTTCATGATACCATTGCCTATTGTTCTCGCAATCGTCGTTTGAATCTTGGAGGTATTTTAGTCCAAATTGCACTATTTGGGTAAAAATGAAAATGATACAGTAATTTTTTATTTTATTACTATTTATAAGATGTTTTTACCCACTTGATATAGTTTTACGCTATTGTTTCTCCTAACGGAATAATTCAAGAATGGTTTTAAGCTGGTTTTTGCAATTTTGACTCAACTTTCTTGCGGATTTCAACATCATAGTTTGTCGTTCGTCTCCTCAGGCAGGTATATTCATAACATAGAATATAGGATAGGTATCTACTCCATCGTGCATTTGTGCATTATCCTTCGACTACCACTTTTTACGCCTTAGGTATGAACCCATTTATTGTGACACATAACCCTCCATCTGCTATTAATAGCATCGTTAATAAATGGTATAGACTTACCAAACATGGGTACCTTATTTAGAACCTCTTTTGTCATTTGGTGCCCATGCCGAGTTTTTTTCCTTAGGACCGGGAATCCATTATAATCCAATACATGACTTTATGTTGAGCCTCATTTCTCATTCATGCACATGCAGCCTTATTACCCACGGACTCCCAAAAAATGAGTCTCAGTTAAGCTCTTTTTTGACTCATCTAAAAATGGAAAAGATATCTGAGTGATTTGTCACTTTCACACTCATTAAAGTTGGACTTGAAAGGTCATGAGTCTTAGTTAATCTCTTTTCCGACTCGTTGTCAAAAATAGAAAAGATTGTCGAGTTAACTTGTCTTTTTACACTCGTAAATTGGATTTGAAAATATGTCTATTTGGCACAAGTTTACCCCTTTTTCACACCAAGTAGACTAAAAGATATAGAAAAGGACTTTTTTTGCATTAAGTTGTGATTTCATCTCATGTCCTCGCTTGCAGTATTAAGCCTTTAGTCGCTTCTCTCTTTGCGTTACAAACCGTTGCCTAAGCAGTTTGCATCCTCAACCAAGCAGAGCCTTGTTTATATCCTTCGCAATTTGACACCCTATACCCTGGAGGGAACATCACCCCGAGTGTCCATCTCCCACATGTATTTCCTTGCATTAAGCATAGGTACGTTCCACTGCTAGAACTAGTTTTTCTTACTTGTGACACTTGTTCCCTCCTCTGTATCATAGCATTCATTTGTTATGAAAAAACAAAAAAAGATGAGTGGGAAGGGAGTACTATATTGTAATTGGCAGCAGTCATGTCACCTTTTAACAAAGAACAAAGTAATTTAGTCCTTGTGTCATCATAATTTTGGGTTTAGCATGGCCTTAGGAAGCTGATCTCGCTACAGAGTTTTCTCTACCGCCTGGTTACTCTTCCAGTCCCTATAGAGAACATTATTGATGCCTCCTGCATCTAATTGTCACATCATTAAGTTTATGCTTTCGGATTCCACCATATGTCTCTTGCTCTTGTTCAAAGGAATTATATCAACCTATGTCGGCCACTCCTCAAAAATATTGACTTTGCATGTCGTCCATACCCTCAGTTTGTCTCAGAATCACATGATACTTTGGTCTTATCATGCACCCTGGCCCTGCTTTCATCATTGGCAGGTCACCTTGAACCCAACAATCGACATTTCATCATTGGTTGTTGACTGGGTGGTTTCCCTTGTGTTCGAAGGCAAGACATCTATTCACACTTTAAGATTCATGCAGTTTCTTGGATGCCATTAGCCTTATTGGTGGTTTCCTCGCCTTTGTCAATAGGTTTTCATCATTGGCTGCTATTCAAAGGGTCATTTTCCTATACCACTTGCATTTGGAACATGCGAAAGACGCACAGGGTCGTTGGTTCGTGAACATGTTATTTGTCCAATCTCCACCAAAACATGAAGCTCATGCTTTGTTCCTCATGATGACTGATGAGAGATGCCTCAATGCTCTCCTTTTAGTGGGTCTCTTTCCATCGACTTCAGCTCATTTATTTTGGATATAGGACCTAGAGTTTTATGAGTACCTTGAGGCTTGCAGTCATTAGTGGAAAGCTCTCTCGCCATCGACAGATGGGAATACATCCATGTCTCCTGATCAATAGATTTCTCAAGTGTTCGACATTGACTCATTTTTTACACTTGTAGGAATGTACTCGGTGCCTTGATACCTACTTTCATTATTGGTAGGATGTCTCATGTTTGTTAATGGTATACCTCAATGACTGGTAATCAAACGATGTCTCATCATTTTCAACCTCAACTCCTTTATTCACATGATGTAGACCTGCACCTTTGGCAGATAGTGTATAAGACTTGAAGACACCATTATGTGGCCACATCTTTCCTGAGCTATTTCTTCCCTTTCATTGGACCAGTACCTATTTGACTTCAGTGATCATGGGAGATCAGATTGTACTCCGTGGTATATAGATATCTTTAGATTGATTTTGAGATTTGTTTCATTGGGCCTTGTTCGTGACTATGATATCTTTTGGCATGTAACCGCATTTGTATTTTCCTATTCATGGCCATGAACACTTGTGGTATATTTTCCACATGGATCTGCATTGTATTCTTGGCATCCATGTATGCAAAGTAAGTACATAATGTAATGAGAAATTGAGTTCGTCCAACTAGTTCTCTACCACTCCACTTATGGGTTATTTATAATGTATTTTGACCATCGCAGATACTCCTCTGATCTCACACATTAGGGGGCATCTGTTATAGAAATTTCTACCTCACCATTGTTATCTTGCATAGAGGGCCTTTTTCCATTTCCTTATGTAGACTTGTCATCCCTTTTTGATGAATTCAGAGATACAAATATACATTTTTCCATATATATTCTCCCTATCTATTATACAAGATTCGTATATGCTTGTTGCTCCACTACAGCTCTTTCATATCGGGATTTGTGCCAAAAAATAAAAAATAAGGTCGGGTTTCCATGTCACGACAGAAGATCTCTGATCCTTGGCCTTCCACATACTGGAAACATTCTGAATTGGCCCTTCAGTTTCATTGTGAAGGCTATAAGAGCACAATTTCGAGCTATGGAAAAGAAGATAAAGCATTCAGCTTTGAGAGAAAATTTACTCTAGAGAAATTACTTCATATTGAGTTTGCATCCCTTTGTCCCTCAAGTTTGAACACAGTGTTCAACCCCCAAGATCTTTCCCTATTGCTGAGAGGACCTCATTGCCTCTTCCCTATGAGCTTGCCTTTGGTGGAGGATTGAAGTGGTGGAGACCCAATTGGAAGGAACTTGGTTTCTTAGTTTCGAATCGTGCTGACACGAAAGTATGTAATGTTGTCACTTCTGCTAATCAATTATCAATAGAAATACTCATTTTTGGTCCTATTGGTATCTTGCAAATATATGATTATTATCCATGGGCATGTTTGTAATGTTTATTAATGTATTATGCTATCTGATGTGCTAACCCCTTTTATATCATCACTATGTACTTTATATTCTTGTTTGTTGAGAACTTCTTGCAGGTATAAAGCTTTGGGTCAAAGTGCTCAACAGTGGAACATCATCAAACGTTGGATTGAGGTAGGCCTCTTTCTTATGTTGCACATTATTTTATATAACATATGTTGGAATTGAGTTGATTTCTACATTCACACCTGTCTGTTGTGGTTTACCCTTGGCCATAGAGAGTTTTTTCCTTGTAACAACCGTGGTTCGCCCCCTCCTGGGATACTTCCACAAAGATATGGCTCTCAATATTTTATTATAGTTTATAAATATCCCACATCAAACATGGTTACACTCTTATATATCCCTCTTTCCTATAGGATCCTCGATCCCTATGAGGATGACAAGATCGCACCAGACTCCTCAGCCTGCGATCTAGCCCTCAAGATCAATTCGCTCACTCCTGTCTTAGCTCACCATCTTAATGACTCATACAATTCTTACAACTCTCTCTATTTTCATCTTCTCTATATCCCTCTTTCTCTCTCAGTACTACTTATTTATATCCTCAGCTCACAAGCCATTACAATGCATTACAAAAACCCTAACCCTAGTGTCGTTAGGTATTCCTTGCATGTGTGCTTCACCTGCTTTTCTTACACGTGTTATTTTTTCTTCTAGCTGTCTTTTGCATGCTTTTCCTCCAAAAATAGCCTTTCTTCCTCGCTAGGCCTCCATCCAACAACAGACCACCCACAAGCTAAGGCTATGATTCCTGATCCAGGTGGATATTGGTGGCCACCCACCTGTTCCAATTGGATCCTCTTGTCAGTTTTTAGTTCAACACATTCTGTTGGATTACTGAAAGGAGGGGGGTGAATTAGTAATAGATCAATTTAATCCTTTTTTACCATATAATCCAAGTGTTATATAAATGTAGCATTATCATCCAATAACTGTAAAGTAAATAAGTAATGAACAAATGAACAATCATACACATACACAGTACACCAGTGTTTTACGTGGAAACCCAAAGCAGGAGAAAACCACATAATGCTTTTTCTTATATGTCTTGAAGAATTACATTCATTGGAAGAACCAACTTCCTTTTTTTTTCAAATGAAACTGAAAGGAGGCTCCAACCCCCTAGTTTCTCAAGATACAACCTAAGGAAAACTCCAACTCCCTAATTCTCTGGCTACAACTGGAAGGAGGCTACAACCCCCTATGTTCTCCAGCTACAACCAGAAGGTGGCTACAACCACCTGTCCTTGCCCTGTCCAACCTGCCCTAACGTATAAGTAGAATGATGGAACCACTGGCACACTATCACTATGATATATACTGCTGTAAACATGTACCAATAAACCTACACCAAACAACCTGTACCAATAACTTGAACCATGCATCAACCATGCATCAACCTGTACCTTAACCTGTAATCAACTTGTACCATAAAAAAGTGCATCAACCATATACAAACCTGTACCAAACAAACTGTAATCAGTCTGTACTATAAACGAGTGCATCAACCATGCACCAACTTGTACCTCAACCTGTACCATGAACAGATTCATCAACCATGCACCAAACCTGTACAAATAACATGTCACAACAACCTATCCAAACAACCTATTACAACTTGTCTCATCAATCTTATCAACCAAATCATATCTACTCACCAAGATCAATCACCAAGACAACTCTCAAATATGTGCATCAACCAAGCATAACACAACAACTCATAATCATCACCAAGATCAATATGTGCTTCTAATAATACAAGTATGCTACATCATCCATAAACCTTGTGTCAACAATACTACTAAAAAGTTCCTTAAACCATATACCAAGTACGTACCAATCATGTATCAACTACTCATCAACTATGACTCATCAAGATGTACCAACATCATCAACTATACACGTCATGTATGTGCCAACTCATCAACTACTTGTCTCAACCATGTACCTAACATGTACCTCAACCAAAATCCCTCATCAATTTCATCATCCAAATCTAATTTGTAACTTTGTAATAGACCGGGTGTATATGATAACATACATGTAAACCTTCCTTAACTTTAACAACAAGAGACTAGCATTTTCATCAAACTTTTCTTTAGTCTCACATGACTAGTTTTGGATTAGTCAACAACCCTAACTTGAAATAATTGTAACTATTTACCTGTAATGAATAAAGATATGAAAATAGTACGCAATGTTCTTCAGTTTGTTTTATGAAATTCCTCCAGGTGCCACTACTTGGAACCTCTTAGAAAAGGATTTATTGAAAAAATAACATACCTTGTTGAATTCTATCTTATTCTGGAGAGCGAACTTGTAGAGCGTTCCCTGCACAGAATATTTGTTGTACGGATATGAAAATTTTACATAGAATACTACATACTATACTCTAAAAAATGCATTTTTCCTTACTTAATTTGGATTTGTTATGAATAATTTATGATGTTTTTCCCGAAACACTTGTTTTAGACTAGTTTCAGGACTAGCCACAAACCCTATTTTCCACGTAGTGTAACTCCAAAACTACAACGACCCACAAGATGAAATTCGTACCACAACTAATTGGAAATGTTTTCACAATGGCCTATGAATTCAACGGTTTGAATCATTCTAGAAAAAATGTTATATGGAAAATGGTGAGATGACCTGTAAATAACATATCTTAGAAAGCATCATAAAAAAAACTTATCCTCCCTTGAATTTCGGCCTTCTTTACTTCATATTCTCTCTAAAATTCAGCTTAGATATCCTTTGGTTACCTCATTCACCTGTAGATATTCAATATGCTCAAGTGTGATATAAAATTAGAGAGCCTTGCCTCTTATTTATACTTTAGTGTAGCTTCCTCAAGGGGTTACCTTTTAACCATCTTAACCCACTTTCCTTATTTTAGGGTTAACCAACTTCTAACCACTTGTCCAATTAATAATTTATCCATTAACTTTATTATTTAAATAATTTATTTTGTATCCACTTTGACTTATAGTACACTCATCACTTCACTTTACCTCAAGGGGTTACCTTCTAACCATCTTAAACCACTTTCCTTATTTTAGGGCTAAACCATTTCTAACCACTTGTCAACTTAGTAATTTCTCCATTAACTTTATTATTTAATTAATTTATTTTGTATTCACTTTGGATTATAGTACACTCATCACTTCACTTTATTATTTACCTTCTAAAAATATCTTAAACCACTTTGACTACTTTGACCTTTTGTAACTTCTAGATGACTCATGAGGGTTCTCCAACTTCACATGGACATAACTCTTTGACCATGAGGATTTATGTGACGCTCCACATACCACTAGAAATGGCATGGCATGTACTATCCATATAGAATAGTATTACTTGAAAATATATCAAAATTCATACTGTTATCCATCAAACTAACTTGGGTCCATTACCCAAACCTGGGTTCTCCAACTTCCTTCAAGGGTTGACATCAATGAAAACCAACCTTAATAAAAAAATCTCCCCCTTTGGCATTGATGGAAACACTCTGATACAATATTGAAATCATGTCATGCAATAATGAAGTTACATTTCTCATGCTCCCCCTGGAACCATGACTTTGTCCTCTGCATCTAATAAATCTCTCCTCTTTTGTCATTAATGGAAAAGGTATTTTTCCATCCGGGGTTGCTCCCCCTAACTGAACCATCCTCTTTATGGTGATTCCTCATGTACATCTAAGACATATAAGATAAGAATTCAAAAGAATTCATTTTGGAGTAGAAATAACTCCGAGTCTCTGGCAAAGATACTCAAAGGCTTGCCATGGAAGTGGTTTTGTAAAGATGTCTCCCACTTGTTCTTTTTTGCCCACATACTCAAATCTGATGTTCTTTTCTGCAACTTGTTCCCGTAGAAAGTGATACTTGATTGGAATGTGCTTCGTCTTGAAGTGTATCATCGGGTTCTTTGAGATACTGATGGCACTTGTATTAAGACTATAGATTGGAATGGGCTTATCATACTCAACCTGTATATCTGTTGGAGTTTGTTTCATCAAAAAAACCTGTGTACAACATGTTATTGCTGCAATATACTCTGCCTTGGCTGTAGATAAAGATATTGATGATTGTTTCTTGCTTAGCCATAATACTAAACACTCACCCAAGTAGAACATTGCTCCACTGGTGCTTCGTCGATCATCAATACAACCTGTCCAATCTACATCTGTGTAGGCAATAAGTGATAGATCATTTCCTTTTGGATACCATAATCCAAAATATTTTGTTTCTTTGAGATATCTGAAAAACCTCTTCACTGCTAATACATGTGATTCCTTTGGTGCTTCTTGAAATTGTGCCACTTGTCCAACTACCTGCATTACATCCAGTCTAGATGTTTTCACATATAATAGGCTACCAATCATTAATCTGTATTGTCTCTGATATGTAGACTTTGAATCATCATCTTTGCTCAACTTGCAACTGGTTTGCATGAGAGTGATAACTGGTTTGCAATTTTCCATTCCAAACCTCTTTAGGATTTCTCTGATATACTTGGCTTGAGAAATAAAAATTATTTTGTGGCTTTGACATATCTGAAGTCCCAGAAAGAAGGATAGTTCTCCAAGTAATGACATTTCAAATTCATTATGCATATCCTTTGCAAATTTTTGTCTTAACCTGTCATTATCACTACCAAAAATAATATCATCAACATAAACTTCAATTAATAAAATACTATCTTGACTTACCTTGATGTAGAGGTTGTTGTCTACACTTCATTTTCTGAACTCTGTCTGTTGTAGATATTTATCCAATCTAAAGTACCATTCTCTAGGATCCTGTTTTAGACCACAAAATGCCTTCTTTAATTTACACACACAATCTGCGTTCTCTGACAACTGAAATCCTTTTGGTTGTTCAATGTAAACTTTTTCTTCAAGTTATCCATTCAGAAAAGATGATTTTACATTCATCTGATACACTTTAATATTTTTGGAGTATGCATAAGCTAAAATCAATCGGATTGCTTCCATTCTGGCAACTGGGGCAAATGTCTCTTCAAATTCGATTTCCTTCAATTTGTGCATATCCTTTACATACCAATCTAGCTTTGTTCCTTGTAACCTATCCATCTTCATTCAATTTTTTCATGTATACCCACTTTGTGTCAATCACATTATTATCCTTTGGTCTTGGAACCAATTCCCAAGTGTCATTTTTCTATATTTGATCCAATTCTTCATCCATGGCCTTATTCCAAAATTCATCCTTGCTGGCCTCTTCAAAACAGGTTGGTTCAATCGTAGATGAAAGTGCTAGGTGCGTTTGTTCTGGTGAAGGGATTCTTCTTCTAGTCTCAACTCCTGCATCTTTGTTTCTGATAATCTGATATGAAGGATGATTCTTCTATACTCATATGCTAGGTGTCTTTGGAGACACTTGTTGAACTTTCTCTTCTACTTATGTTGGATCCTCTTCATCTCCCCCTTCTACTTCTTTTTCATCTTTTTTTTCTTCTTCATAAAGTTGTTCCCTTGATTCATTTTCTTCTTCCTTTAATTCTTGTCTACCTGTTTCATCAATTGTTACGTTGATGTTTTCCAAAACTTTGTTCAATCTCAGGTTGTAACACTTGTATGCTTTCCTTGTACTTGAGTAAACAACAAGTACTCCTTTGTCCACACGAGAGTCAAACTTTCCCATTCTACCATCTTTTCTTTTGATGTAGCATTTTCTTCCAAAAACTCTGAAGTTCTTCACATTTGTTGGTCTTCCTTTCCATAGCTCATAGGGAGTTTTTTCAGTGTTGTTTCTGAGCATTACCCTATTTTGAATGTGACATTTTGTATGCACTACCTATGTCCAAAAAATATCTGTCAATTTGGAATCCATTAGCATTGTTCAATCCATTTCCTGTACGGTCTTATTCTTTCTTTCAACAACTCCATTATGTTGAGGTGTCCTAACAATGAAAAATTGACTTTTTATTCCATGAATGTTGCAGTAGTCCATAAATTCCTTTGAAGTGAACTCTCTTCCATTATCATATCTCAAGCATTTGATTTTTGAATCCATTTCATTTTCAACCATTTCCTTGTAGATCTTGAAGTTTTCAAAAGCTTCTGACTTATTCTTGAGAAAGCAAACTGCAGTCATTCTTGTATAATCATCAACTAATAACATAAAGTATTTCTCACCTTTTAAACCCTTTGTTGTAGTTGTTCCAAATAGATCAGTATGCACAATTTTCAGTGGTCTTGTTGTTGAATATTCCTTTGATTTGAACCTGTTTTTTTTTTCTTTCCTTGTTGATAATGCTTGCATAAAGTGTTGGTTGGTTTCGTGATCTAGGGATTTTCTCTGACTTCTTCTCTTTTGCTAACTTTGACAAGGTTATCAAAATGTATGTGATCCATTCTTCTGTTCCATAACCAACTTTCATCTTCCTCTCCTAGACAACACTTTTCACTTCCAATTTCACTTAACACATATGTGTTGTTTGAAGTTCTCGTAGCTGTAGCAATCAATTTTCCTAAACCTTCTTTTCTTATCTTGCACTTTTTTGAATTGAATGTAACTTTATGACCTTGGTCACACATTTTAATCACACTTAGAATATTATGTTTCATATCTTCTACTAGTAGAACATTTTCTTCTTTTGTACTCTTGTTCTCAATTATGACTATGCCTTTTCCAATGATTTTAGCTGAATTATCATTTCCGAAGGAGACTGATCCATCACTTTCCTTTCTTAATGTAAGAAACTTGTCTCTATCACCTATCATGCGTTTTTAACAACCATTGTCAACATACCAACCATGTTACTTCTGCTTAGCTTGTAAATCGAGTGTGCATTCTTCATTTTTGTACTAATTCTGCTTTCTTATCCATGTCCTTTTCTGAGGTTCTTGTCTGTGATTGTTGTTTTATTGTGGTTCTCTAAGAGGGATTTTCATTCTGCAATCTTTGGCCATGTGTCCAAAGTTGTTACACTTGTAGCATTCCACTTCAGTGCTTAATGATTCAAACCTGTTGTAACTTCTTCTCTGTGTTTCACTAGGCCTTCATGGATAACACTTTTGTGTATGACTTTCAAAGTTGTTCATGTTCCTGTTGTTATCTCTGCAATTCATAGTTTTATGTCCAAAATTATTACATGCATAACATAAACCAAAAAAGATAGTTTGATACCTGGGAGTTGAAGATCTTCTGAAAGGAGGTTCTCTTATGAATATGTCTTCTTTCTGAGACCTGTATGTTTCTGTCGGTCATTGATTCTGAAATCTGAATCTTCTCGGTGAAGCAGTGTCTCTGTAATTTTCTCTGTAGACCTTCCTATCCCCTTTGATTGTTTCTTCATATATTTTTGGATATGTTTCTTGTTCTATTGTTTCGGAGCTTGATCTCTTTTATGTCTGATTGTATCCAAGTCCAGACTTGTCATGATTAGGCCTTTGACTACTAATAATGTCATTCAAAACTTTTGAGATATTCTACATATTTTTCTTTTGAAAATCATTTCTTAATGTGAAAATCTCTTCTTCCAAATTTTCAATGATCCTGTCTCTTCCTTCTAGTTGTTCTTTGAGTGCTTCTTCAATTCTTTTATCTTCTTCAATTTGAACCTTCAAATTTGTGATCATTTGTTCTAATTCTTGAGTGTCTTCTTTCTTGTCTAGTTCCGCTTGTAGCTTCTTGTTTTTCCTCTTTTCTCTTCTGATAACTTCTATGACACTCAACAATTCCTCTCGGTAGTCAACTTCTGCCTCTTTAATTTCTTCTTCGACTTCTTCATATTCTTCTTCGACTTCTTCATATTCCTATTCAGAGTCTTCTTTATCAGAGTCTTCTACTACCATGAATAGAACTCTTTATGTATCATTGTCACTAGCTTCATCTTCATCTGATGATGAGATGTCTTCTTTGGTGAATAAGATTTGCTTGAAAACTTTCTTTGTGGTTCTTCTGCCTTTATATATTTTTTTTGTTTTTTGAGTAACCTTCATCATTTCTCTTTTTCTTATGGGGACATTTGTTAGCAAAATGACCAATATCATCACAATTAAAACAAATTAAAGGAAGCTTACCTCTATACCTATCATCGATTCCCTTGTTCAGTATTTTGACAAAGTTGGCCACTTCTTCATCATCTTTTGAGACGTCACTATTGCTGCTATGTTCTTTTTCTTGTTGTTTTCTCTTTTTCTTTGATCTTTTCTATGCTTTGAAGGCTTCTTCTTTTACATCTAGATTTTCATGTTCAGTTCTCATTTCATATGATGTAAATATTCCATATCATTCACCCATTATCATTGAGTTTAGATCTACTCTTTATTCTAGTGCTGATATATTAGGGTCAAATATCATAGGAAGAGATCTTAGTACTTTTTGAACAATTAAAGATTCTTGAATTTCTTCTCCCAATCCCATGATCACATTTATTGTTTCATCGACTCGTAAGAAGTAAGCTGCAATATTCTCATCTTCCTTCCTCTTTAGTTGTTCGAATTGACCCCTGTAAGTTTGAATTTTTGCTTCTTTGACTTTTGAATCTCCTTCATAAATATTTATAAGTTTGTCCCAAATATCTTTAGCAGATTTACAATGTGCAACTTTGGTGAATACTGTTTCACCAAGATCATTAAGAAGTGCATTTGTGGCTTTGGAATTATTCTGACCGAGTTTCACTGCTTTGTCCTTTGTTGGTGAAACTACTGGTACTGTGTATCCATCTACAATTGATTTCCAAATTTCAAATCCTTGTTCCTATATATATGTCTTCATACTTATGCTCCAAAATGCATACTTATGTCCATCAAACTGTGGTATTCCATTTTTATACAAGTTTTTTCTCTCCATGATCTAACTTTCAGTGGTTAAATTGATTTTTGAAGGAACCTGCTATGAAACCAATTGTTGGATTACTAAGAGGGGGGGTGAATCAATAATAGAGCAATTTAATCATTTTTAACTATATAATCCAAGTGTTATATCAATGTAGCATTATCATCCAATAACTGTAGAGTAAATATGCAATGAATAAATGAACAATCATACACATACACAGTACACTAGTGTTTTACGTGGAAACCCAAAGCTGAAGAAAACCACATAATGTTTTTTCTTATATGTCTTGAAGAATTACATTCATTGGAAGCACCAAATTCCTTTTTTTTCCAACTGCAACTGGAAGGAGGCTCCAACCCCCTAGTTTCTCAAGCTACAACCTAAAGGAAACCCCAACTCCCCAATTTTATGGCTATAACTAGAAGGAGGCTACAACCCCTTATGTTCTCTGGATACAACCGAAAGGTGGCTATAACCACATGTCCTTGCCCCGTCTAACCACCCTGACATATAAGTAGAATGAAGGAACTATTGTCACACTATCACTATGGGATATACTGCTGTAAACTTGTACCAATCAACCTACACCAAACAATCTGTACCAATAACTTGAACCATGCATCAACATGTACCTCAACCTGTAATTAATTTGTACCATAAAGAAGTGCATCAACCATACACAAACCTGTATCAAAAAACATGTAATCAACCTGTACCATAAACAAGTGCATCAACCATGCACCAACCTATACCATGAACAAGTGCATCAACCATGCACCAAACCTATACAAATAATCTATCACAACAACCTATCCAAACAATCTATTACAACAACCTGTCTCATCAATCTTATCAACCAAATCATATCTATTCACCAAGTTCAATCACCAAGACAACTCTCAAATATGTGCATCAACCAAGCATAACACAACAACTCATAATCATCACCAAGATCAATATGTGCTTCTAATAATACAAGTATGCTACATCATCCATAAACCATGTGTCAACAATACTACTAACAAGTTCCTCCAACCATCTACCAAGTATGTACCAATCATGTATCAACTACTCATCAACTATGAATCATCAATATGTATCAACATCATCAACTATACATCTCATGTATGTGCCAACTCATCAACTATTTGTCTCAACCATGTACCCAACATGTACCTCAACAAAAATCCCTCATTAATTTCATCATCCAAATCTGATTTGTAACTTTGTAATAGACCTAGCGTATATGATCACATACCTGCAAACCTTCCTTAACTTTAACAACAAGAGAATAACATTTTCATCAAACTTTTATTTAGTCTTACATGACTATTTTTGGATTAGTCAACAACCCTAACTTGAAATAATCATATCTATGTACCTGTAATGAATAAAGATCTGAAAATAGTACACAATGTTCTTCAATGTGTTTTATGCAATTCCTCTAGGTGTCACTACTTGGAACCTCTCATAAAAGGATTTATAGAAAAAATGGCATACCTTGTTGAATTTTGGCTTATTCTAGATAGTGAACTTGTAGAGCATGACCTGCACAGAATATTTGTTGTATGGATATGAAAATTTTACATAGAATACTACATACTATACTCTAACCAACACATTTTGTCTTACTTAATTTGGATCTGTTATGAATAAGTTATGAATATTTTACCCAAAACAATTGTTTTAAAATAGTTTCAGGACTAGCCACAAACCCTATTTTCCACAGAGTGTAACTCCAAAACTACAACTAACTATTGGATTAATGAGAGGGGGGGGGGG
>JASDQU010010672.1:212657-223029 GCA_032191745.1 Picea mariana | reverse complement strand
AACCTATCACAACAAGATGTTCTCATAAATATTATCAACCAAATCATATCTAATAACCAAGATCAATCACCAAGACAACTCTCAAAGATGTGAATCAACCAAGCATAACACAACAATTCATAATCATCACCAAGATCAATATGTGCTTCTAATAATACAAGTATGCTACATCATCCATAAACCATGTGTCAAAAATACTACTAACAAGTGCCTCCAACCATGTACCAAGTATGTTCCAATCACGTATCAACTATTCATCAACTAGGAATCATCAATATGTATCAACATCATCAACTATACACCTCATGTATGTGCCAACTCATCAACTATTTGTCTCAACCATGTACCCAACATGTACCTCAACCAAAATCCCTCATCAATTTCATCATCCAAATATGATTTGTAACTCTGTAATAGACCTGGTGTATATGATCACATACTTGCAAATCTTACTTAACTTTAACAACAAGAGACTAGCATTTTCATCAAACTTTTCTTTAGTCTCACATGACTAGTTTTGGATTAGTCAACAACCCTAACTTGAAATAATCATAACTTTGTACCTATAATAAATAAAGATATGAAACTGATACAAAATATTCTTCAGTGTTTTTTATTCAATTCCTCCATGTTTCAGTACTTGGAACCTCTCAGAAAAGGAGTTATAGCAAAAATGACATACCTTGCTGAATTCTGGCTTATTCTAGAGAGAGACCTTGTAGAGTGTGCCCCCCATGGAATATTTGTTGAATTGACATGAAAATGTTACACAACCTACTAAAGAATTTAATCTAACCAAAACATTTGATATTACTGTATTTGGATCTGATATGAATACGTTAGGACGTTTTTACCTGAAACACTTGTTTTAGACTAGTTTCGAGACTAGCCAAAAACCCTATTTTCCACGTAGTGTAATGCCAAAAAATACGACGACGCACAACCTGAATTTTTTTTCACAGATACTTGGATATGTTTCTTCAATGGCATAAAAATTTCATGGTATGAACCATTCTATAAAACACATTATTTCGAAAATGGTGAGATGACCTATAAATAACATACCTTAGAAAGCATCATCAAAAGAATTTATCCTTCCTTGAATTCCGACCTTCTTTTCTTCACCTTCCCTCATAAATTCGGCTTAGATATCCTTTGGTTACCTCAGACACCTATATATATTCAATATTATCAAGTGTGATATAAAATGAGAGAGCCTTGCCTCTTATTTATACTCTCCAAGTAGCTTCCTTAAAAACATCTTTTAGGTCACTTTGCCCACTTTCCTTATTTTAGGGTTGTTTTTTTTTTTAAGTAAAAAAGGGGAGGATCCTGTTTATATTAGAGTTGCATAGTTACAGAGTCTAGTTGTAATGCCAGCTGTCCCGCCTGAACAAGAAACCAAGACAACTGGACATTCTATGCAACTTGTGTTCAAACAAACAAAATTATCAGAGTGTTGTCCTGCCCGAAGGAAACCAGGACACATAGCCATTAGGTTCAGTCTATATTCTAACAACTTACTTATAGCATTACTATGATCTAACTGGGCTAAATCCTTGTTCTAAAAGAAAAAGAGATTGCTAACTATGATCATCACAAGACCTTTTAACCAGTCAGCTCGTCCTCTTCCCCATGCCTTCACCATCCTACAGGAAACGCATAAGCTTGTGCGCATGCAGGGCACTACCTTTTTGGGAGAGTCTTAGAGTGTGCAACATATATCATGTCAACTCATTGGTCAATTTGAATGATATAAAAGATCTGATCATCCAATATGCTCCGTATTTCAAAGATTAGTGCTAGGTACCCCGGGTTGGTGAAAGGAAGATGGTCTTGCCAATTTCCTTCAACAGAGGCCAAGGGAAATGGCCCCTGTGCTCCTTCACCTTCATTTTCTTCACTAACTTGATGTGCCTACTACTTGTTTGGTTGAGTCACTTCCTCCGGAGGTGCACCACTGGGTGGGTCGTTCTTTGCTTTTGCATAGCACACTACCTCTTCCTCAACATAGCAGGTGGTGAATTCCTCTGTCGGGTGAGTTGCTTTGTGACCTTGCAGTATTCCTGGAGGAAAAATCTTGTCTTCAGTGCCAAAATCAGTGTGAGGATTCCAATTTTCTAGGACTGTTAAAAGAGGTTTCTCAGGATAGCTTTGCATGGCCTCATCCAGGGTGATCTCTTCCACGTATGCCATGGGAGGCATTCAAGGTCTCCCGGAGTTCCTTTTTCTTCACGAGGATGCCAAGGCCAAAACCTTCTCAAACTTCTTCTGCCTCTGCTTGCGTGATTCAATTGAGTACCAAGCTACGCCCCTGTGAGGCTTTCCTCGTGCCCTAGGCATGTTGAAGAACCTAGAGATGTCCGAAGTTCCCAACAGATGAATAACCCTTCTCTAGAACTCTGGTGGCTCTATGTTTGGCTCTGTGAAATTTGAATACCTCTCATTGCTGTTTAGGTGGTTAATAAGGATGAGGATGACAATGATTGCCTTGGCCATTAAGGCTGGCCTCCTAGTGCTCTGGTGCGCCATCCTGTTCACTTGCGCGAAGGGCCTCATCCCTTGGTTAAACCTGCATGGGCTCATTCCCATTTTAATGTTGAAGGTATGGTCATGGGTGGGTTATATTAATGGTGCACCCTGGCATTTGCCCACATGTCTTGGATTTGCGACGTGGCACCCCATCCGGGGTCCTTATTTTAGGGTTAACCCACGTCTAATTTCGCCATTAAATTTATTATTTAAATAATTTATTGTGTATTCACTTTGAATTATAGTACATGCATCACTTCACTTTATTATTTACCTTCTAAAATCTCTTAAACCACTTTGACTACTTTGACCTTTTGGGGCTTCTAGATGACATATAAGGGTCCTCCAACTTCGTAAGGCCATAACTCTCAAACCGTGAGGAGTTATGTGACGTTACACATACCACAAGAAATGGAATGACATGTAATATCCATATAGAATAGTATTACCTACAAATATATCAAAACTGATACCATTATCCATCAAACAAACTTGGGTCCATTACTGAAACTTGGGTTCTCCAACTTCTAATGGCCATAACTCTCTAACCGTGAGGAGTTATGTGATGTTTCACATACCACTGGAAATGGAATGAAATGTAATTTTCATCTATAATAGTATTACTTTAAAATATATTCAAAATCATACCATTATACATGAAGAAACCTNGAGAATCTCCCCCTTTGGCATTGATGGCAACACCAACAATGATGGCAACACTTCATCATGATAACATTCATGCGTATACTCTTCATCAATGTTTCTATCTCTCCCCCTTTGACACAAATGGAAAAGTGTATCTCCCTTTCGGGCTGCTCCCCCTGACTGAACTCTCCTTAGGGTTACTCCCCCTATCTACGTGCCTTTGATTTTTCTTTATGTTTATAAGCCTCTGATTAAACTTTTTCCCTTCATATGAATAATATCTCCCCCTTTGACAAAGGGTATCACTCTGAAGTCATATCACTCATTCTTCCCTTGTCACAATCAGTCCCCTTGGAAACATGCCTCTATGCTCTCTCTCTAAGAATTTACCTTTGCATCTAATAAATCTCTCCCCCTTTGTCCTATTTATGGTGCTTCCTCATGTACATATAAGAAACATAAGATAAGAATTCAAAAGAATTCATTTTGGAGTAGAGATTACTTCTAGTCTCTGGCAACGATACTCAAGGGCTTTCTGTGGAAGCGGTTTTGTAAATATGTATGCCACTTGTTCTTTTGTTCCCACATATTCAACTCTAATTTTCTTCTCTGCAACTTGTTCCCATAGAAATTGATACTTGATTGGAATGTTCTTTGTCTTGGAGTGCATCACCAGGTTTTTTGAGATACTGATGTTGATTGTATTATCATAATAGATTGGAATGGGCTCATCATACTCAACCTGTATATCTGTCAAATTTAGTTTCATCCATAGAACTTGTGTACAAAATGTTTATGCTACAATATACCTTTTCTCTGGTATAGATAAGGGTATTGATGATTGTTTCTTTCCTAGACAAGATACTAAACACTCAACCAAGTAGAACGTTTCTCCACTAGTGATTCATCAGTCATTAATGAAACCTTCCCAATCTACATCTGTGTAGGAAATAAGTGATAGATCTTTTCCTTTTGGATACCATAATCCAAACTCTTTTGTTCCTTTAAGATATTTCAAAATCCTCTTCATCGATAATACATGTGATTCCTTTGGTGTTGCATGAAATCCTGCCACCTATCCAACTGCCTGCATTATATATGGTCTGGATGTTGTCACAAATAGTAAGCTTCCAATCATTGACATGTATTTCCTCCGGTCTATAGACTTTGAATCATCATCTTTTCTCAACTTGCAACTGGTTTGCATAGGAATGGTAACTGGTTTGCAATCTTCCATTCCAAACCACTTTAGCATTTCTCTGATATAATTAGTTTGAGAAATAAAAATTCCTCGGTTTTGTTGACATATATGAAGACCCAAAAAGAAGGATAGTCCTCCAAGTAATGACATTTCAAATTCATTCTGCATATTCTTTTCAAATTTCTGGCTTAACCTGTCATTAGTACTTCCAAAACAATATCATCAACATAAATTTCAATTAATAAAATATTACCTTGAGTTACCTTGATGTAGAGGATGTTGTGTTTTCTTCCTTTCCATCGTTCGTAGGGAGTTTTGTCATTGTTGTTTCTGAGAATTACTTTGTTTTGAATGTGCACTGATGTATGCACTACATGTGTCTAAAAAATATCTGTCAATTTGGAATCCATTAGTATTGTTCGAGCCATTTCCTGTGTAATTATCATCGATTATGATAATGTTTCGCTGTCTCTGAAACACTCATTGAACCAATCTATGAATCCATGCTCTCGTCCACTATCATATATCTGTCCAAACCTGATAAGTGTTCCTACAAATCCATCTATGTCCATATTGTCCAAGAATCTACTTCCACAATTGTCCATAATGTTGACCCATTTATCACTATACTATCATGAAGTCTTGATTAATCTATCAAACTGCACTTCTGTTAACCGATTTCTCTGAATATGTCTTCTCAAACTCCGCAAGTTTCTTGAAGGATGGTTCTTTGGTCTGTCACATCTATCACATAGACTCCCCTTATCTAATATTCATATTACTTGGGAGTCTCTAAGTCGGATGGTTGAAAACAATTGCTGCTCTGATGTGTATTCATCATCATCATCATTGGTAGATTCATCATCATCTCCATTGGTAGATTCATTACCTCTCTGAGCTCTGAATTCTTTCTTTCTATCTATGGATTCATATTTCAATACAATGCCTGAAAGTACAATCTCTTGAACTTGTTCCTTATTTACCTGTCCTTCCTTTCTTTCAGTTATTTTCCAAACCTTTCTATATCTGACATCTTTCCTTTTCTTTGTAGAATTTTATTCATCTTGTTTTATTTCCAATCTTGCGATCTCTGGTACCTGGTATTTGTGAACCTGTTATTCCTATTTTCTTAACCATATTTTCTTATATTTAATATTAGTATTATTTTTCATGGAAGTATCGATCATGCTTCTACAATCACTGGCTATGTGTCCACAGTTATGACATTTGTAACACTCAATGTTATGTGAGACCACATAGACACTTCTTTCTTGGAAATTTCTTTTATAATCCTCGCAATCTACAACCTTATGTCCAAAGTTAGTACAATAAAAACAATTACCATAAAATAAATTTGCATAGCTGAGAATGAATGATCTTCTTTGTGGCGTAGTCCTTCTGAATTTTTTCCTTGACTGATCATGATCATGATTGAATCTTCTTTGTGGCTTAAACATGGATGGTATTCTTGAATATGTATCTTCAATAGTTTTCCTAGATTACGGTTGACCATGACTCCTTCCTTTGATTACTTCTACATAACTCTTTCTATTTTCTTCATTCTTCTTTTCTAGCGACCTAAAGTGATTCTCTTCATTCTCTATAACTGATGTGGATATTTCTGTATCTTGAACGTTCTTGTTGAGCTTCACAATTTTACTTCTCAATGTGACACCTTCTTCTTCAAGCTTCTCAACCTCTTCTTCTTTCTTCATTATCTGAGACTTCATGACTTCTTTTGTTCTTTTCGCTTCTTCAAGATGAATTTTTAATGTGATTATTTCTTCTTCAAGTTCTTTCTCTTCTTGACCAAACTATGCCTCAAGCCAGTTTAGATCGTTAGTTCTTTCCTTAAGATGATTTTTAAATATATTCTCTCTCATTTATGCTTCTTCATTCTATGTTGCTATGTTGGTTTCCAAACAATTCTTTTTATATTCAATATTTTCTTCGATCTTTCTAGATTCTTCTAGCTGATTTTTTAAGTTCTCGATGACCTACTGGGCTTCCTAAAAAATGTGAACACTTTCCTTTTGTTTCATCAATTATTTCTTGAGTGAATTGTTTTCTTATCTTAGTTCATCTAAAGCACTTATCTTCCTTTTCAATTAGTTTTTCTGTCTCATTTCCTTCATGGCATTCTATTTCAAGATGTCCACGTTTTTCACAATTAAAACAAAACAACATACCTATGTTGATTATGTACTCTTCATCTTATGAATCTGCTTGACATGGTGAACATAATTCTTCTTGATTTGTATCTGCATCTTATTTGACATTTTCTGAATCTTTGATGGGTGAAGAATATATTTCATGTAACTTATCCCAAAGCTCTTTTGCTAATGAACATTTGCCAACCTTTCCTCTTACCAGATTAGGTGATTCTTCCCATATCAAATCCATTTTTATTTTGTTATTCTTCCTCAATTCCTTCTTGGCTGCAATCTTTGCCCTTTTTGAACTATCATATTCTGTAACAATTGATAGCCAAATATAATTTCCTTGTGCCTGTAAAAATAATGTCATCCTTATGCTCCACATCTCATACTTAAAACCATTATGACCATTAAACATTGGTACTTCATTCTCAGAATAATCCATGATCTTCTTCCAGTGGTTAAACTATTTCAAGAAGGAACCAGCTATGATACGAATTGTCGGATTATTGAGAGGGGGGGTGAATCAGTATTAGAGCAATTTAATCCTTTTTAACCATATAATCCAAGTATTATATCAATGTATCATTATCTTCCAATAATTGCAGAGTAAATAAAAAATGAACAAATGAACAACCATACACATACACATTACAACAATGTTTTACGTGGAAACCCAAAGCAAGAGAAAACCACAGAATGTTTTTTCTTATATGTCTTGAAGAATTACATTCATTAGAAGCACCAACTTCCTTTGTTTTCCAGCTGCAACTGGAAGGAGGCTCCAACCCCCTAGTTTCTCAGGCTATAAGATGAGGGAAGCTCCAACTACCCAATTCTCTGGATACAACCAGAAGGAGGCTAAACCCCCTATGTTCTCCGGCTACAACGGGAAGGTGGCTACAACCACCTAACCTTGCCCCGTCCAACCGCCCTGACATATAAGTAGAATGATGGAACCACTGTTAGAATATTGCTGTGAGATATATTGTTGTAAACCTGTACCAGTCAACCTGAACCAAATAACCTGTAACAATAACCTAAACCATACATCAACATGTACCTTAACTTGTAATCAACCTGTACCATAAAAAAGTGCATCAACCATGCACCAACCTGTACCAAACAACCTATAATCAACCTGTACGATAAACAAGTGCATCAACCATGCACCAACATGTACCTCGACCTGTAATATGAACAAGTGAATCAACCATGCACCAAACCTGTACACATAACCTATCACAACAACCTATCACAACAAATTGTCCAAACAACCTATCACAACAACCTATTCTCATATATCTTATCAACCAAATCAAATCTACTCACCAAGATCAATCACCAAGACAACTCTCAAAGATGTACATAAATCAAGCATAGCACAACAACTCATAATCATCACCAATATCAATATGTGCTTCTAATAATAGAAGTATGCTACATCATCCATAAACCATGTGTCAATAATACTACTAACAAGTGCCTCCAACCATGTACCAAGTATGTACCAATCATGTATCAACTATACATCAACTATGACTCATCAATATGTAACAACATCATCAACTATACATGATCCAGGTGGATATCAGTGTTCACCCAACTTTTCCAACTGGCTGAAAACAACTTTCTGGATATTTTGGTAATTTACTATTTTTAGCAGTTTTTAACTTTCGGGGCCATTTTCAGGGCCTAAATGATGTTTTTTGGGAAAAAAGCATTGGAATATTGAAGTTCCTTCAATATTTTACCTAAAATGAATCTCCATGACGATACCTTTCCAACGGGCTATCATGTGCCTAAAACCGAGATCGTATGCAAAAGTTACGACCCCCAGAAGTTGATGTACTAACTTACCCAAACGGGGCCCACATTACTTTTGGCGCATCATCTCCAAGGGTTAGTTTTTTGGATGTCTAGGGTTTTGGGAATTCTTTTCCATTGTAAAAATTCCTTCAGAGCCTCATTGTAATCATCTTCTTGCGAATGCGAGTAGCTGTCACATCTCTTCTCAGAGATAAGCTACCACCATTCTAGCGAGTCTTTCACTCTGTATTTTTACAGTCTCTGTACAATTTTTTCATTAATAAAAATCATGTATTATTGTATATCTGTGTGTATGGTTTCATCTCTGATACATTTATGTTATATTATTGGATATCTGTGATATCTCTGTGGATTTCTTTATTATATCTCCTCTCTCAATTCGTGCCAAAAATAATATGGATCAGTAGTATCGGAGCAGGTTGTTCTTGATCATTTTTCAGTGCATGTCCCTGAATTTTAAGCCCTAAATAATGGATCATTACCCCTTAATTGGGGCATATTACATTATTAATTTTATTTTATTTATGTCGGCTTTAGTCCACTAGTTGTAATTATACCTCCTAGTCTCCTATATATACCAAGGAGACATTTTCATTTGGAATCATCTTGTAATTGTACATTTATGTGGGAATAAGGAGGTTTCCCCCTCGAAGAGGCTTATTATATGAATTTCTCTCTTTTTCAAGGCATTGAGTACTTATTCATAGTTTTTTCTATGCTATACTGATATTTGGTTCTTAACATATGGTATCAAAGCTCAAGGTCTTGAGGTTTCACTGCTACATCTAAGACACCTTGGAATTTTCGCTATAACATTTTTTCTAAAATGTTTCATAAGAGAAGGATTGGAGAATATTTAGTAGACAGATCAATGTACGTTGGGTTACAATTTCATCTCCTGAGGCCTTATACTTTCAGAGATACAACATGTGCACAATAGGGTTATGGAATCATCCTGAGCTTAGTCATTGCGGAATTTTCGCTAGAAAATGTTTTCTATAATGTTTTAGACCCTGAACTCCAAATTGTATTCACAAACATTAGTAATGTATTTTTGGTAAAATTTTTAGCTTCTGGTTCATCTTACATTTGTAGATACACCCTGTGGAAGATAGGGTATCAGACTAGTCCTATTGACTAGTCTCAAGAAGGTGTTCCAGGTAAAACAATCATAACTTATTCCTAGAGTATCCAAATTGAGTGATACTGGTTGAATTGGATAGTGGACAGTCTGTAATATTTCTGGTACAAGTTTTAGAATTTTATATCAATTATTTTGTGTGGGGCATGCTATACACTTGAGATCTCCTAGAAAGGCCAAAAATCAACAAGTTGTGGGGAAGTTACTGTAAATTCGACTTGGCATGCCCAATTTTTATCAGACCTGTGGCATTGCAGATAAGAAATATCAGAGAACTACAAAAAATAAAGTTTCATACCCAGAAGGATCGAAACGTTGGAGATACAAAAGAATAAATATTGTCTAGCAGAACCACCTCAAAATCAAGGTTCAAAAGTGATACTTGGCCAACATGCCACCCAGAAAGGGAACTTCTACACCAAATAAACCTCCAGAAATTCCTACTTGGAATCTTGCTGAATGTGAAGAAATGAGTAGGGACATAAATGAATTACAAAAGAAGACAATGACAAAATATGAACTACAAGGGATGATGGATTCAACTAAAGCAAAATTGGAGGCAATAATGGATACTAAGATGGATGGTTTAAAAAGGGAGATCATGGAAGGAATGAAAAATTTCCTAATAGATAGGACACATGAAAGTGAAAATGTGTCCCATGAAATTCATGATGAGGACACAAGGAAGATGAATGAAGAATGGAGAAACTCCAACTTTGGGTTGAAGACCAACCACGTTCCTAAGATCGATATGAGGAAGTTTGATGGCAAGGACCCAATCACATGGATACTTTAGATGTAGCAATTATTTGATCTACATAATATGCCACATACACAAAACGTACGCATTTATTCTTTATATTTAGA
>JASDQU010010672.1:167801-182000 GCA_032191745.1 Picea mariana | reverse complement strand
ACATAGAACCTAATAATGCTTCCTGAGACTTCTTCAATTTCTGCAATTCTTCAATTCTTGGAGTACTCTGTTCCTGTAGATAATATTACTCAATTTATTCTCTGAAACTCCAATTTTCACTCCTTGAATCCTCCCCAAAAAGAGGTTATAGAAAGAATGGTAGACTTTATTCAATTCTGGTCTATTCAAGAGAGTGAACTTGCACAGAATTCCCCGCGCTCAATAATTAACATCTGATTTTGAAACTCACACACAAGAAACAAAAGTCCGTACTCTTTCCAATGAAATTTTTCCCACTTCATTTGGATTCTCTATGAAGAAGTTATGATTGTTTTTCCCGGAACACCTGTTTATTGACTAGCTTCAGGACTGGTCACAAACCCTATCTACCACAGAGTGTATCTCCATAATTATAGAAAATCAAGAGCTGAACTTTTTACCAAAGGTACCTTGATATGTATTCTCAATACCATAGAGATTTCACCATCTAAATCATTCTAGAAATTTTTTTATAGAAAAAATAGTAAGATGAACTGAAAATAACATACCTTAGAACACGTCACCAAAAGACTTCATCCTCTCTTGAAATCCGACCTTCTTTTCTTCTTATTTCCTATGAAATTTGACTTGTATCAAATGAATGTATAATGATGTTTATTTATACCATTTATGTCACTTCCTTTTAACATTAGGGCCGACTTGNTAATTTTTTTCTTTAATTATCTTCAGGGCCTACATGTACTTCCTTCTTCAATTCACTTTGTCATCTTAAAAAATTCATTTCTCCTCAACCATGAGGATACACGTGACGTGCCACATACCACCGAAAACAACATGATGTATACTATCCATTCATGGGTGTTGTATATGCATGTGCATTATCCTTCATGTCCAAATACCTTTATCAATCTTGCGGTCCAAAACCCATGACTAGGGTTGACATCAATGACAACAACCAATCTTCCAACAACTCCTATAAAGAAAATGGTCGAGAGGGAAAAGGGATCACACTGGTGATGGGTAAAGTTATGCTGCAGAAATTTTGAATGGTTTTACTTGTGAGAGTTGGTGATACCAAGCTTGAGAGAGAGTGGTGGCTCTACCTTGTGAGGCAAGCTTGGCGCTATAGTATTATGGTTGTGTGTGTGCCCCCTTTGTAGCTCGGGGGTATAAGGGGGAAGAAGAGTACCCATAGTGTTGATTGGGACGTACCGATGAAGTCTCAATGATTAGCAAGCGAGAGAAGAAAGGTGCAAAAATTTCCGAAGAACATCCTGGATTCCATCATCGTCGGTTATGGTATTTCTTATTCTGAGATTTGTAATTGTATATAGATTTAATTGTGTAAAATTGATGTTAGAGATTCGCCATGAACCAGGTTGCGATTCTATAATCGAATTGACCAAATCTTGATGGTTGTGAAATATTTAAGTATGTTTTTTGTTTCAAAGTTTATTCTCTATTATCAGATTCACTTCCTCGACATATCACTTCTTTTGAATTTCAGGGTTTTCCTTTAAATCGTCGTAGCTCCTTTAAAAATATTCATGAATTATAAACCTTCAGTGTCAAGTCAAATGATTCTTGGAAAATAAATGATTATGGGATTTTTATATGGTTATTGAGTCCTAGATTTCCAATATTTTTAATTAATAATTGTTAAGCGCTCTAGAGGATGCGTTGTGTGTAATGATTCCTTTATTTTCCTCCTGGTTCAATCCAACCGAATTCTCTCCATGGCGTGCAGGGTTTAGGCCTTAAATTCGCCACTTTCAAGTTACACCAACAAACATCACTGAATTAGGGCTTGGATAATACCAGTGAGTATCATGCTCCTTTGTTTTCTCGGTTCCCTTCGGACCTCCTGGTTATAATTGCCCCAAAATTCTTTATTCCGCTTGTTGGGATAGATAAAAAGTAGACGCAGGATTGTGTGTGCAGGCAATAAATTTTCCCCTTTTTATAAACCTTAATCGCGTCTCTGACTAGTAAATCCCTAGGAAATTAGAATCTTCAATTGCTCTCATGTTTTTGCTTAAGAAAACCTTAAAGGGTAGTCGCGGTCATTTGACCTACCAACACAAGTAATATTCGTCCATCTGGTTGGCTGTAAAAAAACTTCTCTAATTGCATGGGGTATTATGCCTGGCATGTTGGTGTTCTATATCTTTTGGAAGAACATAATGCTCCTGTAGCTGCGCCCAAGGAAGAACTTGTACCCATCTAGCTTAGGCATATGACAATGATACTAATTGTTTCCTCTTCTTCCCTTCCCTCAAGGAGGTGAGTGATCAGAACAACCATCTTCATCCCCGAACAACCCTTACAATGATCTCTAACATAACAACTCCGGATGTGTTTTCTAGATCCATGATCCACTCCTTCGCTCTGAATTAACTGGTGTATGGACAATAGGGACAGGTTTATTTTTACAGTGATTTCGAGGGAGTAGGACAGTCATCCCTCCTTCTGTTGTATGGAATTGGTAAAATAGTTTGTTGTAAATGTAAAAAAGGGGGGGCATGTTCTTCCTTCACACTTATTTAATTTGGAGGTGATGGCTAACAACAAAATTTATGACTGATGATACAAATTCAGATAAATTACATAGCTTAAGCCTGCATTGCAACTTGAAGACCCTTCTATAGCATTATCATATGTGTGCCATGGTTTTATCCCTGGGGAGAGAAGGACCCGTATTTACTGAAGGTTTAAGAGTCGTTGGCCTTGGGGAAATCAGTTGAAGTTGACCTTAAAGCGAAGAGAAACTATAACCTTGGCATTCAGACCTTCGTTTTTGAAATTCCTATCCTTTTGAACTCATCTCCATTGGTCTTGTCCATCAGAAGAGTCCTATGTCGCTGATTGGATTAGAATCTGATTGCATTTAAAGCGTCGGGTTAGGATTGAACCAGTGTCAGATCATTGTTGGGATGGAGCTTCCAGAGCCCTAGTGTCTTCCTTGACTTATCAACCATCTAAATTAACTCCCATCAAGATGCGCGCCAAGCCTTGATACATCATGACTTTATTCTTAATTGTTCTTAAAAGGATTGTATGTAATTAGCATGCAACTTCTTTTTACTTCTCAATAATATTGGCTCCCCTTAAATCCATTTTAATTTGAATGGTACCTTAACTTGGGTTCTTGTTTATCGTAAAATAAGTTTGGGTCTACTGTAAATTCTTGATGGAATTACAAGGCACCATTCAGTCCCTTCTATTGTTTAATTAAGACTGTACTCCTCTTTGAATTTTTCCAATGGATATACATATGTAGATATATATAAGTGTATAGTTGAAGTCTTATTATAGTAACCTAACATGTTGGTCTTCATAGTTTTAAAAAGGAATTGTAAGCATCCTGAAATCTTATGTACCTACAATTTATGATTGATTCTTGGTTCACCAAAGGATATTTAATTTTAAGTAGTACTTACGATGATTTGATCGTTTACGGAGTCTTACAATTGGAATTGAAATTTTAATGTGAATTCATATTCCTTTGCTTGAAGAAGGTTGGCTCTACATATGAGAGCTTAAAGGGAAGTGTATTTTAATATTGATTTCTATCTTTATATAAAAGGATGCCCTTAATAAAAGAAATCATAGTTGATCTATTGAAGGGTTGTATATGTTATTGAAGTTGTATCACTTGATAAGCAAAGCTTGACCTGAATAACACTGACTTGACATTGTAATAATATTAATTAGATCGCTATCTGATACCAAGATTGTACCTATGTTCTTATGTGTCTTTCCAGTCTTTATGTAGCTCCTCTTACTCATTTATACTTAAATATTGATTGAAGTTTGACTAAGTTAAGTAATTAGATTACTTATGCGCCATGAAAATAAAGTTGATTATTACTCTTGCGCCATGAAATATGTTGATATAGGATACGTTGGGCGGGTAGTTTCCTTATGGTATATGTTGATTGATTGATAATGATGTTCCTTCATATGAACTTGATCAATTTGCTTATGTAATGATTAATATTGATGTGTTTTAAGTGTTGTTATTAATTATGATGATGTGTCAATGGTGTGGATGTTCATTATGTTGTATCGATTATAATTTCCTAATGTGAAAAAAAATATTTACCTATTGTACATCGTTTTGTTGTCGTAACAGAGGGGTCGTTACATATTTAGAGACAAATAAGCAATAAACTATTAGGGTTTTAGACTCAATTGCAGAAAATGGAGGCTAGACTACAACAAATAGAAAAATATAACCAAGAACAAAAATAATCAATGAAAAAAGAAGAGGTAGAAAAAATAGCAATATCAGGGACAATATTAAAGAGCTATAAGAAAATCTAATTAACAATTTGTCCCTAAATAGTGTGGGACACAAATCGAATATGAAACCTATCAAAGAGGAAATGAATAAGCTCATAGAGTTAGACCATGAGTGTAACAAAAGAGACTTAAACCTAAAAAAAATTGGTATAAAAGAGTAGAAATATGGGGACACATTAGCAATAGTTAAGGAGGAATTAAAAAATAAATCACAAATTGAAACTACTAGCCTTATAGAAGCAAAAAGGTTGGGTAAAATAATTGAACATAAAGATAGGTTGATTTGGGTTATGGTAACCTCTAATGCCCCATAAATATGACATACTTAGTAAAAATCCAAGCTTTAAAGTATCTAGAATATTTATAAATGAATACCTTGTTACACATTAAAATGTCACACTTAAGTGGCGCACCCTAAGTGTTGCAAGTGTCGAAAAGGGACGTATGCACCTTGTTAAGTGTCGCATGCACTGTCTGAAGTGTCATATGCACCTTAACTAGTGTCACATTCACTTTTATAAGTGTCATAATCCATTGACACCATGAAATACATTTTTCACAATCCCTAAGTCAGTGTGGAAGAGAACCAACCATTTTAGGTCCAAAACCACACCTTTTACTTGGAAAATTTGACCAATTTTTGGAATTTTAGAAGGGTGGCGTTCCCCTACTCATTCTAAGGGGGCGTCAACACTCCCCCTACCTTGATTTGGGGGTGCTAGTGGCGCTTTGTATTTCACTAAGGGGGGGCACCACTTTTGTTAGAGGGAAAATATGGGATCTTCCACCTTTTCCTAAGGGACAACTCTGAATGGATGAGGTTGTTTTGGTCAACTCCTATACTATGGATCTATCCTAGGATCTAATCCAAACTTAAGGAGCGATAATTTCAACCATTTCCCTCATTATCTCATGGTGGTTGTGCCTCTCAAGCCTATATATTGAAGGTATTTCCATGGTGAAAGGGGGAGGAAATTGTTGTAGTATCATCATTCTGATCTTAAGAGATTTGTGCAAGGGGTTGGGCAAGGAGAGTTTGGAGAAGTTAATGCATCGTCAAGCATGCTTTGTAAGTTCCTTCTTTTGGATTTCCAATTAATATAAACTTGGCCTATTCCCTTCAAGTTCATGTGTTCTACATCTACATATTACTTGTCTATTGTCATTTCAGTCTTCATAGATAGATTTGTTTTACCTAATCATATAGAGTAGGAGGAAGAGTTCCTTTGCTAGTCTTTGCAGGATTTCATTTGCGTTAAGGAGCTTGTAAATCAAGCCCAAGGATTGGAGCAGCAAGGACAAACATCGCAACAAGTTACACTACATTATTCTTCCCTCTTGCTTGATTGATTGAGTTAGATCTATAGGGAAAGTAGTAACCACTTGTTCACTTTTGTCTTTGGACCAAAGATAGGGGTCTTGGTCCAAAGGGGAGCTTAGCCTATCTGTAGGGTAAGATTTCTCACAACAAACCTCATTTCAGAAGATTAAGGTAAATTAAGGAACGAGGTTCAAAAGGTAAAGGAAGCCAAAAAGGAAGGAAAATAGGAAATAATTAGGAATTGAAAAGCTATTATTAGGGATAGAGACCAAAAGGATAACAATAAATAACCATTTGAGACACTTTGAATCCTTTCTTGGAATCCTAACCTTCTAAGTCATCAAAACTTTAGTGATCTTGGAACATTTCTCTTGATGCTTTTCAAACATCGAAATAACATTTTAAAGAAATCCAATCTCTTACTTTTCTTAAGGTCCGATAGACCAATTTTGGTCTTAGTGGACATTAACCACCACCACCACCACCATCATCATCATATTTTTATATATGATTTTAAAAATTATTTTTAAGTCCTTTTTAATATCTTTTTATAAGTTTTTTATTTTATTTATTTTTAAATTTTTTTGTTTAAATTAATTTCATTTTTTTAAATTCACTATTTAAAAAAAAAACGCTTTTTTGATTTGTATTTTTAAGTTTATTTAGATTTTCTTTTAAAAAAATATTTGTTTCCTTTAAAAAAATTAATTATTAAGTTTTTTTAAGGGGAGAGTGATGGTGGAGTAAAGGAGGATAGGGCGATTTTGATTGCAACAATGAAAACATTTTATGCAATGATTTAAAACATGTTGGAATTTTAATTTTGGAATAAAAAATGATGCTATTGGTAGAACCTGTTTTTTATTCAAGGGTTGATTTTAAGATTTTGCTTGCAATAACACAAGTTGTTAAGACAATGTTCAAATATGTTGTAATTTTAACCTTGAAAGAAAAAAAAGAGTGCTACGTATAGCAACATTTTTTTATTCTGGAATTGATTTTAATATTTGTATTGCAATATTACTAAGTGTTAAGTCCATGGTTTTAAACCAGTTGTATTTTTAACCCCCCAAAAGAGAAAGGTGTGCTACCAATATCACCACTTTAATTTTCGAGGATAAAACAACCACTAAATACGATCTCTAAGAAAACAAGAACTTTGGAGGGTTCTAATAAAGTTGGTAACTATGTTAAATCAACAAGGGGATAATGAGTCCAACACATTTTCTCCTAACAAACATCACAATGTGCATAATAACTAACTACTATCCAAAACCAGGGTTAGTAGAACAATTGAGATGCACTAAGGGTGTTACAGGTTTAGATCCAAACTTATTTTAGAACATACAAGTTAGAAATTTTCAATGAGCTTAGTAGAGAGTTTTTATCCCAAACAAATCATTAACCACCTTCTTAGTGAAACACAAAAAAAATGTGCATTATCTTTACCATGAACTTGACCAAACTTGTCTAAAATCAATGGATTGATGAGAGATTTACATTCAAGTATTAATTATGTTTTTGTTCTCTTTAAGTATTTATTGCAATAATAAGGATTCCATGAACTACATACTAAGTGATCAAGATGTCAATAAACATGCTAAAAAACACTAAATATTTGATACCAATACTATGCCCACATCTAAATCACTAATAATAGAAAGACACAACATTGCTAATCCAACAAAATAACTATAAATCATTGATGTTAGATATTATACTTTAATGAGTTTGAAATGGCGAACATGGAAAAAGAGAGTTGACTTCATTTCCTTGGGTTATCTCAACGTCTATTGTTTGTTCTTAAAGATTGTCATTGAGACATACATTTGTAGTTAATTTTGCCAAGATGTTTGCAATCCCATTACAACTTTCACCTATTACCATAACACTCGTTACTAATTATTTTGGTGTTTTGCAGAACCAAGAGCAGGAACATAGATGCAAAGTAAATGTCATTTTGGAAAGTATGAGATATGGACACATTACGTATGGATACTAAATGTGATTCCATTTCTCATATTGTGAGGATTTACAATGCTTGTAGTACATGAATTCAGGTGGGAATTCAGAAAGACAAAATGTCCAAGCATTTTTTGGAATTTTTCATCAAGTGAAACTTAAAAATGGTGGATACGCCAATATGGTAGTAGGGGTTATATGAACATGAACTATATGATGGATTTAAATTTTTGGTAAAGTACACTATCTCATGAAATAAATGATAGGTGATGAGAATATTGATTATATTAGTCTTTAGATGCTTAGGCAAACTATAATGAATATTAAGTCCTAAATATTAATTATGATTTACATACATCATCATTTATCATTTAATATTGAATGTATATCAAAATATTATTAAATTGTTAAAGATATAACCTTTAAAAAAATTATAATATTTATTATCTGTAAAAAATTACAAACATATTTAAAAATATAATATTTAAAAAAAAAATATTTTTAAATTATTATTTTTAAATAAATTTAAACCCGTTAAAAAAATTCAATGTTGATTACTCAATGAGAACATCAAAATCGAGAACATCAAAACTTTGAATATTGAAAGAACAATCATGGAAAACATTGATTTTGATGGTATCAACTTCATTAAGAATTTAGTCGTAATATATTAATTTTTTTTTATGGTAGTTTAATGTTTTACGTTTTTTTCTTTTTTTTCAGCGATATTTTTTGTTTAATTTTTCTTAAAATTTGGAGAGAATTTGTTGGATCTATAGATTTTAGTGGTTAACTTTGTATAATCCATGTGCCTAAAATTTTTTAGTATGCTGAATTCATTTCTAAATTCAAAAATACAATTTAAACAACAAAAAATTGTAATTTCGTACAGATTTATGTCATTAGATTTCAACAAAATGAATCAAAATATAAAACAATTAAACAATATAAAAAAAAATTATATAAAATTTTATGTAACAAATAAGATAAGATATAGTTAAAACTTTATGTACAACTTTCTCACAATTATGAAAAGCTTTGATTTTGATAACATAAAGTGCAACAAGATATATTGGTACATTGATTTTGATGCATCAATTGCACTAAGATTTATTCCTACTTTGATTTTCATGGCATCACGTGCTCCCGAGATTTATTCATCCATAAAGTAAAATATATGTAAGACATTATGGACAAGTTTTGTACTTATGGCACATTGGTTTGAATTTATTAAACTTTTGTTAAAACTTTATGGCACATTGGTTTGAATTCATTTAAGGTAATGATGATATTGCTTATTTCATTATTAAGATATTTTTAAAATTGTAGGATAATTTGTTATAATGGTTTTAATTTATTTGAGAGATAATGATATAATGTTTTTATGAATTACATGTTGATGTTTATTTAAAGTTAATGTACATTGTTATATATTTATAATTTAATTATGAATTTAGTCAAAAATATTATATATTTAAGTTAATTCGTTTGTTTATTTGTGATTTTATTATTATTGTTTTTAAATTAGTAAAATTTATTATAATTTAGATGTTAATTAATAGTGAGGATAGTTATTATTGGATGTTATTCATGAATGTGAGTTGACTCATCATTGTGATTTAAGGACAATAATGCCACCTAAAATAATTTGTTAGTGGTTTATGGGGTAAACATTTACTTTTATCAGATGCTTCTAGGTCTTGGGCCATTAACATGTTTTCTTACGTTCAAGGAAGACAAGCTCTTAACTAGTTAGAGGTAATTTTAGGTCTTACTTCAAGAACAAAAGATGGTTCTAGCGTAAATAACATTTGCAAGAAAGACAATATCCCTTATGGTCATCCCTGGGGCTATGTCAAGTACGATCATGTGTTTTCTAATAACATCTACCCTTAATCCCATATATGATATCATATATTAGTAAAGCACTCCAAAAATCCATGGCCCATTTTAATTAAATTTAGTGAAGCACTCCAAATATTGCTCTATTTGACTTTAAGTGTGGAAGTACCTTTTTTTTTATTACCGAGACATGATTCCTTAATCTCTAGGAGTTTCCAAACTTGAATACTTGTCCATGTATACCCTCTTTCCCTATAAAAAGAGAATATCTTTCCTCATTTTACAATCCAAGTTCCTCAATTTAGCTTATGTTTTCGTTATGTTATAGGCTTGTTTTCATCTTCTATCTCATGTTGAACTTATGACCATACACCTTGTGCTATCTTTCTTGGTTGTCATAAAGTGCCAAGCTATCATAAGTAACCTACAATCTAGCCATGCCAAATTGTGAAAGAGCCAAACTCTCTAAAATTGATGATGGTTTACCTTGTCTATTAGAAATTTAATAAATTTCACCACTATCTGATAGCCTTTCCAACCCTTGCATTGTGTCATATAACCTACGTGCTTGACCCATTGGATAAATGAAATAATTTATTAAGATATAGAAGCAAACATGAATTGTCAACCCAAATATCGAGAGAGGCTAAAAGGAAGGTGGACAAATGGTAGAGTAAGTGTTGGCATAGTGTTATAGCATCATTTGATACCTCCTATGATCATGACGACTCATCGGCCTCAGTTACATTCTTTTCCCTATTTTCAAGAGTTGAGTCCCCCTTTTCCTCCCTAAAAACATATTTAAAAATCCCATTTTTCAATATGTACATGGCTCTCTTTAAAGAAACTCATGCGCATATGCGTCTTTCTAGTTAGAAACCCGTGTACATGTTTAATTGCCTCAAAAAAATAATAAATCCTAACACTTCGGGAAGATTTGATAGGTTCCCTAGGTTCCCAACCTCCTATATCCTATGCATAACTACTCCAACTGTCAAGATGGAGTATAAAAGAGAGCCTTGGGATGGAGTAAAATCATATCAAAGAGATGCATCCTTATGCTGGCAGTTTCTTTATAGCCCTGCAAGCCCCTATTTCCCTATATTTATGAGATTGTCTTCCTCCCCCTGAAAAACCTTGTTTTCAAGATTTTTGTTTCATTTTATCTCGTTAGGAAGAAGTCCATTGCTTCTTTGGACCCGTTGAAACACCGAAATTTGTAGGTAGTAATTGTCACCTCAAGTCTTGGGTGGAGGAACTTGGAGCCTGGTTTCAAGATCATGTTCTAGCGGTTACAGGTTGTAACCAACATTTTTTGTTGTTATCAATAAAGAACTATCATTCTCGTCCACTTCTCTTTGTTAATTCATGATTTTGGTGAGATTAGTTGTATTTAATTTTCAAATTAACATAGAAAGTGAACTGATTATATTTAGTTAGTTAGTAGATGACTACTTTCTTGCAGTTGCATACTTCTTTGTCTGCAGGACTTTCAGAAGACTGTTGTGAAGGAGTTCTCGAGCGAAAGACTTCGAGCGACATTGATTTCAAATGATAGGTTTTGGGTATGTCCTCTTTTCTTTCTTCCAAAAGTTAGTTACTATAGGTAGTTACTTTAAATTAACTGATTAATCAAAGTTTGAGAGAATCCTTTTAGGGCACTGCTCTATTGTGGACTGTGACCCAAAGCCATAGGACTTAGATTTCCGTAACACATAGGTATTAGGGGACTAATAGTGGATGTATAGTTGTGGTGGAGCTCTACAATGATTTGGTAGGTTGAGGTTAAGGTGGATATATAGTATCACTCTTCACTATTGTTATTTTATATCCCAACTAAAGGGTAGTATATTCAACATACACCTATTGTTGGGTGGAAAATAACTCATATGCAATCAATTTTCATGTACATTATGATTTCTATAGATAAATACCTTCATATTCTATAACATTATGTATAAATGATCAATTTTAAATCTATTTAGGAATTGCTAGAACTATGTTAATAGTTAGTAAAGAGTATTCATCAAAGTAAATTTAAATCAACACTATATATTGATATATAAAACTCTATTCATAACTATTGAAAATTCAAAATAAATTACAAACTATATGTATGCATTGAAATGAATTTCTCATATTACAACACAGGATGTCTACATTGGTTATAAGTATTCAGTCACTATTATCCATAACAATTGAGGTTTAAAACCATCGGGAATCATTTTAGAAAATGTAGCATAAGTCACTATTATCCATAACAGGCAAGGTTTAAAATTATTTGCGAATAACATGTGAGGTTTCAAGCCATCAACTCCAATACCTTATTGGGGATTGGGTGTTACCTGATATGAAACAGATAAACAAAACTATAGATAATCAAAGAAAAATATTTTTTCGAAGATAAAACATGGTGTCTAAAGACACTGTTACAACACTTAAGCACAATGCATTGTGATCAGAACATCACAATGCATATTGGACATCTTGTACACAACAATGATATTGACATGATGATAATGATCCATCATGTATGTTGTTTATAACTTCAATATCTAACCAACTTCCTTGAAATTGGGAGGATCTTGTCCACATATAACCATCGGTGGTTAGAGTTGACTACATCAAATCCATGTTGTCTACTTGGGTCAACAAGTATGCTCGACCCGACTGTCCATGTGTCCAACTCATATTCAATTACTCAATTGGTCGATCCATCGGCCGAGTGTCTTTGACTGCTGGTTGATTGTCTAATTGGCATACTTGTCGACTACTTGAATGACTAATGTAGATATCTGGTCGATTTCCTGACTGACTATTTCTAGATGTAGGTTGACCTCCTGGACAACTGATTCTAGGAGAAGTGTGATGAACCATCATAACTTGATGTTCCAATAGTTAGAAGTGCTAAAATTTCCCTCCAAGCCGAGAGCTATTGCGGTAAGGTTGTATGAGAAAATTATTTCCAAGTTTAGGAGCACTAAGGGTTGGTCGAAAGAAATTAACTACGATATAGGAGTCAAGCAAGGTTTTCCTCTATCCCCTACCCTTTTTGGAATTTACATTGACAAGTTGGAAGCTTGTCTACAAGTTGTAGGTTGTGTTGGAACAACTCTTGCTAGTATAGTCATCATCCTTCTTCTCTATGTTGATGATATTGTTCTTATGGTAAGGAATCCCTGTGACCTTAGTAAGCAACTTAACATCCTCAAGGACTTCTACTCTTTCACACCCCGATTTTGATCCCTATGAACTAGAATGAATTATGTAAATGTGACTTAGGATGGTGAGCCAGTAAAGTTGGAAAAGGGCCAAAGTGCCTAGGAAATGTAATACATCTATATATATTAATGAAATACACTGTTGTATTAAAGATGGAAAAGGACAAGAGACAGGGGTTATGATTCCACGAGAGAGGGGGCTAAAGGGGCTAAGTATTTTTATTATATTTAATTTACCCATATTGGTTTTAATTGGGAAAAAGTGGTTACATGAGGTTCTTGGAAGGAAGGCCATGTTCTTCTTGTTCTCATGTAATTATATAAACATACATTGTGGGTTGTTTTTGGGGTGGTTCAGTTTCTCTTATCACTATTACACCCTTCTCACTCTTTCATTTTTGGTGCCTCATTCTTGCTAATTAATGCAGACCCCCTACCTCGGTAGGGTTCGCTGACCTCCCGGTCACTGGATCTTCTCACCCTTGAGCTGGATTAACTCTTCGATTCCCTACTAGAATCCCATGAATAAATCCACAGGTCCTTTATATGAAACTCGGTCTGCGTGAAAAAGAACCAAGCACAAGCTTCTCCTCCATGCGACCACGGGCTGTGACTGCAATCTTAACCCCAAAAGGCATTTCAAAACTTGGGATTTCACGTATTCTGCATGCGATTCACTCTTGACTCCTCTCTTCCAATTTCCCGATTAGAGAATCCTCCTAGGTGCTAGCTCCTTTCCACTAGCCCCTTCTTTCATATTCCCCTAGGCTATGACCTTGTGGGACTATACGATTGCAGGTACAAGCAAGAGTGGTTTTAGACCAACCTGCTTTTCACCCCGCAATCCTCCTTGTGCTACCACATATCTCCCTATCAAAACTGTGGTTGAAATTGCGGCCCGCTCAAGGAAAATTAACATCTGATCTTGTCTTGGCCCCGTAATCCTTCTCAATCAAAGATCTCACGATCTTGACAATAACCTCTGAATCAACGCTTCAGATCTACGCCTTTTCAATCTATGGACCAAATCTTCTCCTCCTAGATCAGCAGTTGTGATCTCTTCACAACTTTAGACTTCGAGTATTTGAAATCTCAAACCTCACTCTCCTCCATACTCCAATATTCCAGAGTTAACGATATGTTGCCACCTGTATCCTTGAACCTACGGCTAGGATCTCCTCCACAGATCCAGCCTTCAGGAATCTCAATTCTCAAATTCTCGCCTCTACTGACTGGGTATCTCCCGGAGTGGAAGATCTACTAACACGTATCTCCCCAATCAACGACTGTGCTCATGCTTCGGGACTTTGGCCTCTTCAACCAGACCAATGGTTCTCGGACTCCCATCTCGATCAACAATCAAGATCTTCTCCGGGTCTTCAGACTTTTCCTCCTCCGTTTTCTTTCGGAGTTCTGGATCTGGCGCTGCGTGTCCTCCTTCACATCAACAACTGTCGTCACTTAGGATTTCCAGGTTTCGAAAATCTCAAATTTCAAACTCCTTCCTTCTTGCGGATTTTATCTAGAGTTGATAATCCACTGACACAT
>JASDQU010010672.1:106340-122198 GCA_032191745.1 Picea mariana | reverse complement strand
CTTCAATCCTATCCCAAGTTGTTCTTAAGGGGGGGTGTTAGGATATTTAGACACTTACAAGTTAGTTAAGATCAACTTGGTCTAATGTGTCTTTTGGTAAAAGTGTGTTTCCTTAGTATACATTAGTATGCATTTGTAGTTATGTAATCTAAAGGTCATGATATGCTTTATATAGAGTGATATGATGACTCATATTCTCCTCAATCTTAAGGGCTATAATGATCTGTGGCTTAACACACGATTGGTCCATAATCTCTATTTAAGGAGCATGGAGGGTCATTTGTTGATGATCGATTGTGAGAAACTCTTATGTACAAATTTTCTCTTTTTCATTAATAAATTTCCCCAAATGGCCATGTTGGTTGGTGCCATGGACTGTTTCCCTCTTAGAGGGTTTTAACCACATAAAAACACTGGTGTTATGATATTTGATCTAGTTGTGTCAGTTATTTATTAAGGTGTTCATATTGTGTAGGAATACCATATTTTGTCAAACACCATGAAGGCGAAATTTCATCTTTCTAGAACAAATAAACTCATAATCAAGTGGGTATTTGGTCATGGATGGCCTTGTCCTAAAATTGGGAGTGCCTAGTCTGACATTGAGGTGGAGAGGTGGAGAGATTGAAAGTGGAACTACTATAAGGGTTCATGAAGTATAAACCAATCGATGGGTATTAGTGGCTTAGCTCCAGATTTATTGAGAACACAATGAACATTGGAGACAAGTTGAGAATATCACAATCAATTGTCTCTTTTTCGTCGAGAGAACAATAACTTCTCTAAAATGGACTTGACTATCTTAATTAAAAAGTATCTTGAATATAAGGAAGAAGATGAATTACACTTTGCATTGCATATTGATAAATCACCATTTAATAAGTGGGATTTGAACCTAGATAATCATTACCCTCCTTCAAATTTAACATATGTAATCGATGCCTAGTGTTTACCTCTATCATTATTATGACCCATTGGACACCTTATTTGGCTTTATCCCTTTGCTTTATAACCCATAACGATATCATTGTCTTAATTTTAATTTGTAAAACCCTTTATGCGTTAGATTTTGTTTACACCTTGCACTTTCTAGGTTCATGTTTTTTATAACTTAGATATGTAAGTTATTAATAAAGTTTAAAAAAAATATTTTCTTCATTTAGAAAGCAAGCCCATTTCTTTTTAATCAAAGTTAAATAATTAATTCAATTATTAATTCCCATCAAAGTGCTTTGAAATACATGGGCATGTGCCTTTGGAGATTTCCTCGTCATTTGGAAATGTAATCTAAGCTAATGGGAAAAACTCTAGGTTTCCACGTTGCGAGCTACGTTCTTGGCCCATTCGTGAGTAAACATACAACCAAAGGTACGTTCTTGGCCCATTCATTCGTGATGGTTAAAGAGATCGCAACCTGGGGGAGAGGGAGGGACGGAGGGAGGGAAAGGGAAGGTAAAACTTTTTTTTTTAATTTATAAAAAACATCTAACAAAGTTGTGGTGTGCCAATTTTATTTAACTTCAATAGTGCATACCATACCTAACACATTGACTTAGGTCAAAATAATTTTTAAAATTCATAGATAGCATACAATATCTTTAAAAAAAAGTGATCATTTTACTGGTGCATCTTATAGACATTAATGCACTGGCGTGTAACCTTTCACATGCATTGAGGCAAGTTAAAACATTTTTAAAAATATCACCATTTTTTCAAAGAAATTCATGTTGATGCATCATATATATTTTAACCACACTAATGCATAATAACACAAAGTGAATCTATGTGAGTTACACTATTTAAAAATATCAATGTGCTTGATACCTACATGACACTAATGTATGGAGGCATGGGGCACACTATGATAGGATAAATTTAAGAAAAAATTAATAAATTGAAAAACACATTTCTACAATTTATTCAATGCTTCCCATCTATACAAGCATAAGTGCTTACTATCTCCTTCGACTACTCCATTGTTTAGTGCTATTGGATTTCCCAATTCCTCAATTCCTTTGCTTCATGGTGTACTTGTGTTCTTTTTTGAATTTTAAATATTGTACCATTTTTTCATTTTTTCTTTACACAACAACCATGCCTCCTTGCAAGAAATTATTTGTTATTCTTTATTTACATTTTCAACAAATTAAAATTTTAGTTTTAATTTTGATTGTTTTTAGAATTTGTTTGAAAAAATTTCCACCACTATGTCCAAAACACTCACTTATATTATTCATCAATGCCCTTATAAACCACATCAATGGCAGTACTCCAATATATCATAATCACATAAGGTAGAAACATATATAATGTGTCATACTTTTGTGCACTCTCTAGTGTGCTAATAGAAGTATGAATGCACCATTAGTGCAACTCCAAGTCATTTTAAGGGTGTTGCATATCATTTGTACAATAATTTTGAAGGGTAGTAGTGTGCACATCGTTATGTAAGTGCATCCTAAATCCATACACCGATTAAATAAGATACACTACTTAGTGTTGCTTTCGTACATTATAAACATTTTAGACAAAGTTAAGATTTTTCCAACAAATTTTTTTTGCTCTTCAGTGTGTAAATGAATGTATGGATGTATTAATGTTGATGTTCAAAAGGAGCTCTGACAAACTTTGATGGAGGATTCCAAGGACTGGTTCTAGGGTTACAGCCTCAACAGTGAGAAGAATGGTGACCAGAGGGGGGAGCGGGACTCCCTCCTACAAGCAAGTGGTGGTGGACAGAGGGAAAAGTCCACGCAGCGTAGGGTTTAAGGAACCTCTAACAGGGACCTCGGGATCAGGGCCAGAGAATCATAAAGAGGACAACCAGGGGAAAAAAGAACAAGTGGGGGAGGAGACCCGGGAGGCCCGGAGTAGTACGCTAGAAACGACAAACCCTAGTGGGGGAGGAGGGAACAACCCATGCAAAACAAAAACAGTGTTAATCCCAAAGGTTATTCTAGAATATCCCAAGACCCAACTCTTCAGAGATCAGATGAAGACACACGCCCTGATCTGCAAGTTTATGGGCTTGTGGCCTACAGAAAAGATCTTGCACAGCTGGATAAAATACCAATGGAAGTCGAGTGGAGAAGAATACCTCCACCTAGGATCGAAAGGATTTTTTACAACAGTCTTCATGAACTTAGAAGACAGAGATAAAATATTTGAAGGGGGGCCGTATTTCCATGCCTCAACGGGATTGTACATGCGACCTTGGAAGGAAAAATTCTCCCCAAAAAAGGAGACCTTTAAAAGCGTACCAGACTAGCTCAGGATTTACTCCCTCTCACTAGATTACTGCCTACCGTCCACCTTCAAATCCATAAAGAACAAGCTGGAGAAATATGCCAAGACATCTGATGCAACATTAAAAGGGAAGTATACATCTTATGCGAGAATCTGTATAGAGATGGATTTCTCGGGGGAACTCCCAGAGGCAATAAGTCTCGATTTCAGGGATGAGGAATGGATCCAAAGCATAGATTATGAGCATATCTCATTTCGATGTAGAAGGTGTCATGAACATGGGAACTTACTAAGAGAATTCTCATTAAAAAAAAAATTAGAATAGGAAAACTTAAAACAACAACAGGATGAGGACAGGTTTGTTAGGCCAAACTACAAAGGCAGAGGAAATAAGAGACAAGAAAATCCCCCCACAATGAGCGGCCCAGAAGAAAGGAATAGAGTTGAAGGACGGGTAAATCCAAAACAGGGGGAAGAGGAGGAACATAAAAGGAAAAAGGAAAGGGAGACAAACGAGCAGGAAGAAAATAAGACCACATAGAGTCAAGACTCTCAAGGAAATCACGGGCACAATAAGAGCACAATCGAAGAAGGAGTCAGAGACACAAATACCCCAATGTAGGAGGTCGACGACGATTCAAAAATGACACCAAGCAAGGTTGGAACAGAAGACCCAGACCTAAGAGATATTGTGGAAAGGGAAGGGATAGACCTCCCAAATATACTGGAACAATGGAAAAATCAAGGAGTCGACAATATACCAACGGAGGAATTGGATCGCATCCAATACCTATTCATTCTGAGGGAGGAAACAAAAACCAGAGGAATCAAGCGCATGCATGGAAAAATAGGAAACTTGGGTATCAAAACAGGGGAAGGTCAGCCACAACACTCACCAAAGCAGGAAAGACAAAAGAAAGGGAGGAAATCAATCAGCGTAGCCCTACAGGAATTAGGAGCGCTTCTGATAAATTTAGGTAAGATAAAAAAGATCTTTCCCAACTCCCCCCCACTTGTTTAAATGAAGGTTATTACTTGGAACATAAGGGGCCTAAAAAATCCTAGAAAACAATGAATCCTTAAAAATAGACTGAAGATGGAACAACCAGATATATGCTTCATTCAAAAGACAAAATGTAATATAGACAGAATAGAAATAATAAGTAAGAAGTACTGGAATAAGTACAAGTTTCTAACTATAGAGAGTCAAAACATGGTGGGAGGCATACTCACCCTGTGGAACCCACAATCGGTGAACCTTCTCTCTGTTGAAGCCACTAGGCACACACTATCTGTAAAAATGCAAGTGATAGGGAACACATAGGAGGTCTTATGTACAAATGTATATGGACCCCAGATATTGGAGGATAAGAGAAGAATGCTCCTAGACCTAGAAAATCTAAAGGAGGGGAACAATAACACCCATTGGATTATGGTTGGGGAATTCAACATTATAACTACTCTAGCTAAGAAAAAAGGGGGAAACCGGAGATTGGACAGAGATGCGGAAGAATTCACAACCTTCATTGAAAAAATGGAGCTAGTGGACATCGGGACTAGTAATGGGCATTTTACCTAGAACAACAAAACACATTCACACCACCAGGTGGCCACGAGGCTATACATATTCCTAGTCTCAGAATCCATCATTCTGCAATGTTTAGCACTGGAAGGCAACATCCTCCCTTGGGGGGGATCATACCACTGGTTGATGCGATTGGAGACAATTTTTCAGACAACACCAAAGAAAAGGCCTTTCAGATTCGAGAAATTCTAGATTGACCACCAAACCTTCAAGGAGAACATCAAATCTTGGTGGTAAGAGGATATCCCGGAACAAGGGACAAATATGTTTAGACTTCAGAAAAAAACTCAAGTACATAAATAAAAAACTCAAGAAGTGGAACAAAGAATTTTTTGGAAACATGCACTAGGAAAACAAATTGATAGAGGTAATAATGGAAGAGCTACAGGATCAATGCATCCAATAAGGCTACATCGAGGAGAGGAAAAAAGAGGAGAACTAATTACTCCAGGATTGGGAAGCAAGATTTAAGCAAGAAGAGACCTTGTGGAGAAAAAAATCCATAATTCGGTGGCTTAAGGAAGGGGAGAGAAATACCAAGTTCTTCCATAGATCCATTATAGAGAGAATATCTCATAACACAATTTTGAAGATCCGGGATCAGGATGGGATAGAGAGAGAGTCCTACCAGGGCATTGAAAACACTCTGGTTAAACACTTCCAGGGGATAGCCATAGAACCGAACCGGGACAGGACCAAATAAATCCATAGGATAGTAAGGCACATCCCTAAGTTGGTAACAGAGGAACACAATGTCAACATTTTCAAACCCATAGAAAAGGAAGAAGTAGACCAAGTGATCCAGGAGATGCCAAATGGAAAGGCCCCAGGCCTAGATGGCTTCACAGTGGAATTTTTTAAAGCTTGTTGGGATGTGGTTAAGCATGATATTTATGGTATAGTGGAGGACTCCATACGCTCAGCCTCAATCCTGAAGGCCTTGAACGCCACGATGATCACTCTGATCCCAAAAGAAAATGAAGACAAAACTCTGGACCATTGTCGACCGATAGCCTTGTGCAATGTTGTGTATAAGATAATATCAAAAGTAATAGCTAATAGATTGAAACCACTTCTCACTTCTCCCAACTCTGATATCACAAGAACAGGTGGGATTCGTGGAGGGGAGGTAGATTCTGGACAAAATCATACAAGCCCATGAAATAATACATACCCTAAAAAGTAAAAATAAAGCGGGGATGTTAATCCAGTTGGAATTGGATAAGGCTTATGACAAAATAAGTTGGCACTATATGGAAAAAACGATGGAAGCATTTGGTTTTGACCAGCACTGGATTAAATGGATCATCAACCTAGTCTCTACAACAAGCTTCTCGCTTCTAGTAAATGGGACTCCAGCCAAGTCGTTCTACCCCTCTAGGGGTATAAGACAAGGGGATCCTCTATCCCCTTTCCTGTTCATTTTAATGATGGAAGGGATAAACAGGAGCATAAAGACAGCAACGGTTGAAGGTGAAATCAAAGGTCTAAAATTGTTTGAAGACTTCCCAACCTCAACACACCAACAGTTCGTGGATGATACCTTGCTCCATGGAATCCCCACGGTCAAGGAAGCAAAGGCATACAAAAAAAATTTAGAAGAGTTTGGAGAGGCCTCGGGGGCTGAAGTAAACCACTCTAAATCCATGATATACTTCTTCAACACAAATCCTGCAATCCAAAGGAACCTAGCCAACATATTGCGGTTTGAGTGGAAAACACTCCCAACAAAGTACTTGGGGGTGCCCCTGACAGACAGGGCATGTAGGAACATAACGTGGGAAAGAGTCATCAACAAGCTGCAGGAGAGGGTTAATAATTGGACTTACATAACTCTAAACCTAGCAGGATGGTTAATCCTTACTAAATTGATCCTACAAGCAATCTCGGTGTATCTTATGTCGGTGTTTTTGGCTCCAAAATGCATCCTACAAAAAATTAGAGAAATCCAGAGAGACTTCCTATGGAGAGGAGATGAGGACAAAAATAAATGGGCCCTGGTGGCGTGGGACAAAGTGTGCAGACCAAAGAACAAAGGGGGCCTCGGATTACAAGACCCACAAGTCACCAATAAGGCATACGAGGCAAAATTGTGGTGGAGATGGGTAAAGGAAAGCTCGGTGCCATGGGTTAAACCGTGGAAAGAAAAATACGCCCCAGAGATCAACCCCCAGGAGAGGATCAGGTTCATGGGAACAAGGGAAGGGTCATCCATCTGGAATCTTTCCTAGAGGAATAAAAATTGGATACAGAGTCATAGCTTTTGGGAAATTAGGAATGGGAGAACAACGAGATTCTGAGAGGATGCTTGGCAACAGGAACCCAGAATGGAAAACCAGGACAGAGAGTTTATCAAGCAAGAGATGATTCGGAAAGGAAAAATGAAAGTCCATCAGTACTGGAAACATAGGGAGGAGAATGCCAGATGGAGAATTTGGAACAAAATCAACCCACAAAATAGAGCTCAGGGAAACCCGGTGATGAATGAGATTGAGGAGGAATTGGGTAAAAGGAAAATTGGGGTCTCGGAATAGGAGGACCAATTAAAGTGGGGAAGGAAAACCGGAGGGGAATTAAATCTAAAAGAGGCCCGACACTACATAGCAGGACAGGACCAAGAAAAACCCAAAACCACATTGGGAGAGGATCTGTGAGGGCCCCCAATGGCCAAAGATTAAAGTGTTTGAATGGTTAATCTTACACAAGAAGATAATGACATGGGAGAACCTAACAAAAAGAGGATTCATTGGACCCTCACGGTGTCATATGTGTGAGGTCCAGGAAGAATCGACGGATCATATCCTAGATGAGTGAAACTATACAAATGAGATCTGAGATTGGGTGGCATGTATTTATCACTAGTCCAATAAGGTAAGGGGGGATATCATATCCACAATAAAAAACTGGAGGAAGAGGTATAGTGAAAATGAGGTGGTGAACCTGTGATGGGGTATAATGTTGGGGATGGTAATATGGGAGATTTGGAAAGAACAAAACAGGTGAATATTTAAGAATGAAATCCAATCGGCCTCAAGGATAAAGGACATTGTCGTAACTCAAATAAGAGAGACAATACAGAGCCTTAACCTTAACAACTCCAAGAACAAAAACATAGGCCAAGACTTACGCATTTTGGAATATTTCTATTTGAAAGAGTGGAGCTTTAACATACCTGTGGCCTGAGATCTGCAGATCCAGACAAGAGTTAATACTTGGGTTCCTCCTCCGACAAGCTTCATTAAGTTGAATTTTGGCAGGGAGGCGAAAGGAAATCCAAGGGTGGAAGGAGCTGGTGGGGTAATAAGAGACAGTGGAGGGACCATATTACGCCTGTATGCTAGGAGCAGAGGAAATTCCACAAATAATGCAGTGGAGTTTGGAGCTCTAGAACTTGGCTTGGAAATTCTGCGCAGAGAGGGCATGGTGAATGTCATCGTGGAAGGTGATTCAACACTGGTTGTCAAAATTGCAAAGAAACTCCAGTATGGAACCAGGGTGGAAAAGGTGTAAAGGAATTAGCGTCTAACAAATTCCCTTCATAAAATCAGGGAACACCTGAGAACCCTGAACACGATAGAGTTTAGATGGATTCGCAGGGTGGTGAATGTGCTAGTAGACAGGCTAGCCAATGAAGGGGTAAACAGGGAGGGACATGAACTGGATGAGGTTTGGTCCAGAATCCCAAGGGGGAAACTCAAATCAGACTACATCCACTTGGCGGAAAGAGATCACAGTGGCAGCTTCAGAGACGAGGATCACATCAAGGATGACATGGGGATCCTCGACCCGACGTGGGACCCGGGAGGCATATGATAGTCACAACACTTGGCCCCCAGTTATCATGTGGTAACACGACATGAAGCAAGTGGGAAGACGAAAGGAAGTACTGAATAGTCGCAAGTGTAGAGGTGATAGTAAGGAAGAGAGGCCAAGTAGCAGGTTGAAAAATCACGACGAGTTAAGGGGTGTGGAGATGGTAATTACCAAGGGAGGATCATCTTCCCCCAGGACAAGTACGATACCAAGAGCATCCGGATACAGCACAAGCAGGGACAGAAGTAAGGACTGGGGAAGAGATCACAACATAATGGCCCACCTAGCCTTACTAGCCAATAAAGAAGGTCGAGCTCACCATCTCAGGGTAAAATTAGTAGGAGGTATAGGCCCTCGGAAGAGGGAACATTATTAGAAGAAGAGATTCAAACAAGGCCGCAACCAGAAGGTGTTAGATAGTAGTGAAAATTATAGTCTCAAGAGCAGGCTAGTTAAGGAGAGACGCAAAGTGAGGCACTTAGAGAAAGGAAAAAGTAGAGAAATGGGTAGGCATAGAGGCATGGCGCGCTTGAAACATACCCAGAGAAAGAGAATCCCCCAAGGGAATGATATCTTGGAAAGCTCAAGGTGCTTGACTAGAATTGAGCANATATGATGGTCTCACCGAAAGGGAAGAAAACAGTCAGTAAGTGGGAGGAAGAAATCAAGGAGGAGTGGAGCGGTAAAGAGTGGGGGGAGGTTGTGCAGGAGGTAGACTGGATAAAATATTTGGGGGCTATCCGTCCCAGGGAGACCCTCTACCATAGAACGGTGGAGATGGCATGTTTTACCAAAATCTTGATAGGGAAAGTAAATTCTGATCGGAAGGAGGCACTCCAGGAAGTCCACCGAGATATTAAAACTATGTTGGACAAAATTCATCGTCGTATCAGTGAGCTGGAAACTAGTGTCAAGATGTTAGTGGAGGTTGAAAAGGACCAAAAAAGTAAACAAGAGCGGTTGGTTGCGCAATTCCATATGTACCTGAGATACGTCCACCACATGGAAATAACGCCTGCAGATGGACAAGGAGGACCGGCCCAAATTAGAAGAACCAGAACTGTCTCCCCAAAGGAGGACAACAAAGGCCAAATGGGTGGGGTGAAGGACCACTCCCAGGTGCTTTAGCAACTTTTAGTATTATGTTTGTAATGTCTTTTGTCTTTAATGGCAGTCATGCTCATGAAGTAGTAGGGTTTAGTTTAAATTGTGGTAGGTTGTGGTAGTATCAGTTGAGTGGTTAGTTACCTCTATATTTTTTGGCTATGCTTCTCATACTTTAAAAAGGGAGGTACGGTATGGTTTCCAATTTTGGCAGACTGGTTACCTCTAGGATCTTTATTAAAAACCAGCAGTAAGGGCCCCCTAGTCTGGTTTCCTTTAGGCAGACCAAGATCCCCATTTTGTATCATATTTAATACAATAATATAGCGTTCTACTCTGACTTACAAAAAAAAAAAGAATGTATGGATGTATTATTTGCACTATGCCATGGTAAGTGCATTGTAGTTGCCCACACTGAATGACAGTGCTTAGCATACATTAGTCGATGGTGTGTCCTTACATTATAAGCATAATGAAAAGATATAAAATGTTTTCCAATGAACTTTTCACGCTTTTTGGTGTGCTAATGAATATATGTAGACATCATGTATATTGATGTGCTTGAAAATATAGCGGTACACCGAAGATGGTGCATTTGATTAAACATGGTGCACTATTTTCATGAATAGCAAATAATATTTCCAAACTTATAGATCTAATCATTGCATGAAATATTTAGTAAGAGCTTGGTATAAATTGAGTGCATTGGTCTAGTTAATGCCTTATTGAATTTTGTGTGCACTTTTCACGGTGGGCATTGTCTAAACGTTTTATGTTTTGACATTTTCGTCAGAATCTGACAATATAAATATGAACGAAATCTCAATCTTTTGTTGTTTAAATTGCATTTTTGAATGCAGAAATGGATTGATCTTGTTGAAAAACCACTGGAACGGTCTCATTATATAAACTTGACCACTCAAATTTACAAATCCAACAATTTATCACCGAATTACAGGAAAAAATAAACGGATAATATCCCAAAAAAACAAAAACGTCATTATATTAGCTTCAGAAGAAGTCCTTATATTAGCTTTGAGTCAGGGACCACTAACAGATGTCATATATTGAGAAGTTCAATGGAAACAAAATGTGTTTAACGACTACTTTCAAATGGATTGATGAGGGCCTTATAAATTAATTTAGTATGCATAGTGTAGAGAAGCAAACCACGAAAGGAGGTTGTCCCTTCAAATGGGAGAGGGTAGATTCCTTGATCTAGTGTGTAGGCTCACAGCCCTTGGTTTTTCTTTTCTTGTGATTTCTTTTGCATTGTTAGTTCTTGTCCCTAGGCATAGAGTATTGTTTCCATTTTTCAATAGTTTGAGACTAGTGCACAAAAATTTTAAAAAAAAAATTGACTTGTGTAAAGTTTAAATTTTTTTATTTAATTGTTATTTTTAAATTAAATTATTTGAATTTTTATTGGTTTAATGATATATCACTAATATAAATTAAAAATAAATAATACATATGTTTATGTTAGTTATAGGATATTTGTTGGTGGTAGGGTGGCTTGAATACATTTTAGCTTGGTCTATTTAATAGGCTTGGTAGGTGGTAGTTTTAATATGCTTATGGAGGTTTCTTCAATGGACCTTGAAATGGAGGTTTTCTTTGATGCTGTTGGAAAGGCTAAATCCAAGTGGTATTCTATGTTATCCTTCCCAATGCACCCTTGAGGACATGGTTTTTATATAGAAAAGACATATTTGTGGTGGGATTTAGCCATATTTTGTGCTTGACTTGTGCAATGAGAAAATCAAGGGATTGTATGGTAAGTTGGAACTCAGTTGTTGAAATTGTTGATGCAAGTATTGAGAGTTAGCAAGAATTATTTGGAGATTTTGGTGGTGATTTTCAATAGGGCTTCGCTCACATAGTACATGTGGTTCTTGTGCATGTGAAATTAGTCCTCTAGATTTGACATCGGGATCTTCACCTGAAGGGTGCTCCACTATGTGCTTTAACTTTGTGCCCACAAATTTGTGGAGTTTCTTAATGACTATGGTTGTTTCCTACTCATACAAGGGCCTCATCATAGAGATAAAATCCTATAATCCCTAAGTAACATGGCATTATTTGGTGAATTAGGTGCTCTCAGAGGGATTATGGAGAGCAAAAGAATCAATATCAAACTTTTTTTCATATTTCAATTCGTAATTCGTAATTAGGATATATAAAACTTTCTTTAAAACTTCCATTTGTAGTTAGGAGGGATAGTCTTAGAGGTCTTTTGAGTTTTGGGTATTTAGTTTAGGTGTTCTTTGAGTAGTATGGGTTACTTTTATTTGCAGTTTATGTTGGTTATGGTCATCACTTCTAGTGGAGTAGGCACAACTCAACTTCTTGTTTAATCTGAGAGTTTATGTTAATGCTAGTGCTAGATTGAATTATGGAGATGTTCTAAGCAAGTGCCTTAAATGTTTCTAGAAGCTTAGAGATTTGCTAGTCTTCCTTCCAATTAGCATGTTACATGGTGTGAGCATTTAGGAATTACATATGCACTCTTGTAGGGCACAAGTTTTCCATTTTTAGTTAAACTAGCACACATCCATATTAAACCCCTCATAAATGTCAATTTGAAATTGAAAACCATGCAGGTTTGTTGTGGTTAAATGTGTTGAGCTATAAGAAATCTAAACTGGTATAAATATTGCTTGTTAGCGGTTCCAATCTCAATAGCACACCATGTGTGGTTGTTCATGTTGTGTTAGGTTATGAGGAATTCTATATTAGGATTAGGATTGCTTGTTTTTTTGGATCGAGAGCCATGGAGAAATACTTCAACTTTAGCTGTTCATTTGAGATATCAATAAAGAAGCTTTCATTGTGTGGGTTTAAATGTAGGTGGATCTAGTGGGTGGCTACTATAATGCTTGTGATCATGCAAATTTGACCTTCCAATGGATTTTATTGTCAAAATACTTTCACGGAGTTTGAAAGAGTATGAAACCCAAACTGATGCGAGAGGTCAATTGGGATAAGCAATGGAATCAAAATTGTTAGTTTATAGATTAATTATTTTCTATATTAAGGCTTAATTTGAATTGATGAGGTCATGTTGTGGTGTGTTGATTAAGCTCAAAATATACGTTGAAATAAGTTATGTAGTCTATAATTTGGATTTCATGTTGCGTGTAGTGTGTTCCATCTATCATGGTTTCTTTGCCTTTAGATCTCACACATTAATTCTAAATTGGATATGTAGTAGCATTGGTATGTGATGGTTCATTGATTATATCACTAGAATGGATTCATTTCAAGACTGAAGAGGGATAACCTAAGTGTATTTTTATTTTATTGTAATTTCTTTTCATTTCTCTACCATTAGTACTAGAACCCAACTCATTACAATTCATGGCTTTAGAGTATTGAAACCCAAATTTCAAGTGGGAGATGGAGACACTGATTAGTACTACTGGAAAATTCCATAGGATATTATGACGTCAAGGCAGACACATAAGGTTGATGTTGTTAATATTGGTTCTGATCTAGTAGGTGAAACTACAATTGCAATGGCATTTGCATTGATGGTATTTAGAGAATCAAATCCTATATGTTCCTATTTACTTCTACAACATTCAATATAGGGATAGATTAACATTTCATCAAATTCTTGATCAGTATAGCACCGAGAGGGTATTAAACCCTCTCAACAACTATTGTTTTGTTGTAGTCAGTTCTTTGCATGCACCAATCTAATAACTCCCCCAATTCAAGTCTTGCTACAATTAGTTATTTACATGCACAAAATCAATTTGAGCTCTAATTTATCTTGTTCCATGCACAACTATTTTCATTTGCTAATAAATATAGAGGAAAGTGTAGTAAGAGAATCAACATTGTTGGGAAGTACTACTCATTAGTGAGAGGCTCTCAAGTTATTTGAACTTCAAAGGATCTACTCTAGACTTGTTACATTGGTTGTTGTTTTTTTTTCTCTCAATTGTACATTCATTCTCAATTAGACTCACCAAAATTGCATGTGGTTTCTATAGAATGAGTTGTTGTGGTATACCTCCTATCTCCAATGCATTGTTGATAATATCGAGTCTCTAGGGGTTATAGATGGGCTATTACAAATTTTAGTTTGGATGTGAAAGACACATCCTACAAGTCTTGAAATATAAGATACTATCGAAATGGTTGAGTGCACTCCACACTAAACATGCTTTGTACATAAATATAAATAGATGAGTCTGCAATCCTTTGTCTTTCCTTCCAAACTTGATAGCCCCACCATTCATATTAGAGTAATAATTATGTTATTCTCCAATTGAGAAATTTTCCATGAATTTCTAGGTTCTCATGGAAGGTAAGGGTAGGAAATACTCTTCTACACTAGAGAAATATTAGTGCAAACACAAGCTCCTTCTCTATTATTTCCTCCAGTAGGTTATTTTTGGTTCATTCTCTAGTTTGAACCATTTTTTTTTTCTGGAATATAATTTTTCTTCTTGAAGCTAGTAATAATGAAAATATGATTTTGATCTTATAACTTAAGGTTTGTGGTTTGTTTGTAGTAAATTAAATTTTCTAATTAACTTCTCTTTAAATTTAGTTATATTAATAATATTAATAGTCTTGATAATTTGAAGGGCATCATTTTTCATTATTAATCAATAATGAAGCCAAAGAAATACAATCGCTAATACACCCTCTCTTCATCCTTGATTGATCCTTCATTGACTTTTACTAATATTTGAGGGTGTTTAGTAAAAACCCCTCTCTTTATGTTCATCACCTTATAAGGGAACGTCGAAAAAAAATTGGGTAATATATGTTTTTATGGCCATCATATTTAATGAGAAAAAAGACAATAAAACAAAGATAATATATAGAATTGAATGGCGTAATAATTTTTTCCAAGTATATATAAAAAACAAAAGATGTTACATCTGTACATTTTTCAATTCTAGATATCATCTAAAACTATTTGTTACCTAAATATCGAATCATAACTTGTTACTAAAAAAAAAAAAAAACATAAAGCAACTTTTATTATCATCACTAATTATTAGAAAATACAAAACCATGTCATTGTTGTCAATTATAACTAATTAGATTAATTGTTAGTAAGATAAATTATATATATCTTCTCAAAACATTAAAGACTTAGATATACCTCGTGTTATCCTCTAATTATTTTGGCAAACACTGAAGTGGTGCATAAACATATATGCATAGTATACAAATAACAATGATATTTGAAATTGTAACAGCTAATTAAATGTTGCATGTATAGAATTATGTTCAAAACATAGAAGAAGCTAGAACTTTGTGACCTCCCTTATGGCATAAGAGAATTGTAGGGGTAGATTAGTGATCAAAGATACAAATTTTAACTGTGTAAGTGACAAAGAATACAATTGTGTCACTTCTTCTTTTTTGGACAAGACCTAGGTAGTATCTTTCATTTTTGCATAGAATTTGTAGGAAAATGTTAGTGTTGTTAGCGATCAAAAATGCACTGGCATTTTTTAAAGAATGGTGACTAATATTGTAGGGAACATTTGACTGGATTCCCAAGCCCCAAATGCAGATTTGAAAGCACCATTGGAAATATTAGGATTTCTAGATGTCGATCGACTATTCAAGCATGTAAAACGGACTCTCCATGACTGAGAAATTTGATTTTAAAAAAATCTGCGCTTTCACCAGCTAACTCGTCTTGAATTTTGCTAGTTAGTTGGTGAAAGCTCCGCCTTTCACCAGCTAAGGAGCAGATTTTCGGGTAAATTAGTTGGTGAAAGCCTGTCACGGCTAGAATAATCGAATTTTTGCCCAGATCAGGATTTTTTGAGTTTGAATGGTTTGAAACCACTTCAAATGGATAGGTGTTGAATTATCAAGTCTAATTCAAAGGCTAGTTTTGAGGGATAAGGTCAAAAGGAGGTTTTTCAACTACATTTGGTATCTTTTTCAAAGGCAGAATATTAGGGTTTTTGCACACTTCACCAAATTCGAATTTTATCTTTGGAGGACCAAATCAAACAGCCTTGGGAGGCTAAAACTGCACTTCATCAGCAATCTACTACTCTTAGAGATCATTAGATAGGACCTTTTCCTATTTTGTTTTGATTTTCCATTTTTAGTATTCTAGATCC
>JASDQU010010672.1:77998-105856 GCA_032191745.1 Picea mariana | reverse complement strand
ATTAAATTTCATTCTAAGAATAGAATAAGTATGAAACATATGATGCATATGCGAGTGGTGGTGGACAACAATATTGCCCAAATTCATTGCAACATTGTATGGAAAAATTCGAGGAAAAATGTACTGTGAGAAGCCTATGTAAGTAAACATTTAATGTTGTCAGGCATGTTTAAGGGCCTCACTCTATGCAAACATTTAAGTTTTCAAGCCTGTTTAAGGGCCTCATGCTATGTAAATATTTAAGTTGTCAGGCCTATTCAAGTACCTCAAAAAGAGTGTCAATGCTCAAAATTTTCGATATGTAAACATTTCAATACAAATAGAAATAATAAAAAAGAACGTTGATGCTCAGAACTTTCGGTATGTAAACATTTCAATAAAAATTAAAAAATTAAAAAATATTATCCATGCTCAAAAATTTGGATATATAAAAATTTACAACATTGGGAATAGCGAAGCTAGCAATAATACTTCCAATCTATTCTCCAATGAGATGATGACATACAAGGTTTTTTTTATTATATAAAAAATAATGTTTTTAGTTCTATAGTTCAAACAATAGACATGATGCAAAAATTTATAGTCAAAGGACATCTTAATATGAAGTCAACGAATTATCGATCACTATAGTCACTCTACACCTTCGGCAGGGACTAATGATAATGAAAAATGATACCCTTCATATGAACAACACTATTAATACTATTAATATAACTAATATTAATAAATTTAAATACTATTAATATAACTATTATTAATAAATTTAAAGAGAAGTTATGTGATACAATGATATTGAGAATAAGAAAAATTAATTTACTATAAAGAAAGTATCAATTTTAAGTTAAAAGAAGAGAATCATCTTTTCATTATTACTAGTCTTAAGAAGAAAATTTAATTTCCAAGAATAAAATTAATCTGATATGGAAAATGAAACAAATATGGTTATTTGTTAAATTAACATACATACAAACAAAGAAAAACACAACAAATGGTAGGAAATGCATAACCCATCTCATTATATTCAGAATAATGATATAAATATATATAGTACATGGCTATACCATGTCTTCAACTAGATTTGTTGTCATACTGATGCATTATTAAAATAAGGTTACCAGGATGAAAAACGTGATGTAATACAGGCTTAAAATAAATAAAAAATATTGTATAATGTAAAATACATAAGTGGGGTAGGAGTATGTGATTATATAGGGAGCTACTAGATAATGATTTCCCCCTCAATCATAAGCCCAAAAAATTATATTGAATAGGAAATAAGAAGTAGTTCTATAAACTAGTAATATCTCCAAGTCTTCAGTTTGTAATTCATTTTTTGAGCCTTGATGAAGATATGGATGAAAAACCACTAAATATGGATGTTAAACACTCATAGGATCTAGAAAACCCCATTGTGAAAAAAATTATCTAGAGAGCATGTAAATATTCAGTGCGGTGAACTCCAATATCTAATGAGATAAAACCCTAAGAAGTGAATCCACTACAAGTCTGCCACATCCCTAAAAATGCTTGACAACTATGAAAAATGAAAAAAATGTCCATAAAACTACTATGACAAATGACACAAAAATAATACCAAAAAATATCCCACTCCAAAATCCAATCTCTGATTTGGTTACAAGATATTCAGTCACTAAGTAGTAAACCAGGTGTCCTATAGGAAATTCTCAAATATCAGATTAATCATGTCAAGAAAAAATCAAATAATTCATTCATTTTGTACAAAATATCATGAGCACATTTTTGACAAATGTGCCTCTTAACACGACTTGGCCTCCTTATATATTGTTCATAGTGATTTGTGTGGCTTGCTTCATTCTACTTCTTTCTTTGGGTTTATGTAATTCTTAAGTTTCATGGATGACTTCTCTTGATGCATTTGGGTTTATTTCTTAAAAATTAAGAGTGAAGTTTTTGACATGATTTTGGCCTACAAGGCCCTTGTAAAAAAACAATCTAGACATCAACTACATAAGTTAAGAACAGATAATGGAGGTGAATATGTTAACAAAAAATCCACAACTTACCGCACTACATAGGGCATTCAAATGAAACATATTATTCCATATACACCGCAAAAAAATGGTGTTGTTAAGAGAAATAATCACACATTAAAGGAAATGGAAAATTGTATGATCCAATCTATGGGATTATGTCTTCATTATTAGGTGGAAGCCATTAGTTGTGCAAATTAAATAGTAAAACACACTCCCACAAAGGATGTAAAAATTATAACATTGGAAGAAGCATGGAGTAAAATTAAATCAGATGTAAACCACTTCCATGTGTTTGGTAGTGAAGCATGGGCTCACATTCCTCATGAGAAAAGGAAAGAATTATAACCTAAAAGTGAGAAGTGAATGTTTGGATGTTTTGAAGATGTCAAAGGTTACAAACTTCTTCAACCTCATCCCAATGAAATAATTATTATAAGAGATGTTAAGTTTGATAAAAATATATTCGTTTGTGGACCTAATTTGATGGTTGCGTCATCTTCAACTTGCAAGCCATCTTCAATGTATGTGCCATCTTCTCTTCCCAAATTATCTATCAGTGATCCTATTCTGGTTTCTTCTTTATATGATGAAAACGAGGATGAAAATCATCATTTGCTTTCTCACTTTACTCTAAATGAGTCCATTGAACATGAACCTGCACTAGCACCATTGCTTCCCACATGGGTCTGTTCAATATGAGAAGCAATTGGTGAGCTTGTCGGTGATCCTACATATCACCACCATACATGCTCATAGTTCTAACAAGCCTCCTCTCTTTTGTCTCAAGTTCTAGAGACTCATGATCCATACACATTTGCAAAATATTTTTTCCATCCATATTGGGACACAACAATGAATGAAGAATATTGTTCCTTAACGGCGAACGATGCTTAGGAACTTGCACCTCTTCCGAAAGGAAGAAAAAATGTTAGATGTAAATGGGTGTATAGAACTAAGTATGCATTATATGGAAGTTTTGATTGACATAGGACTTGATTAGTTGCCAAATGATTCTCTCAAGTTGAATGAATTGACTACAACGAAAACTTTTCCCCCATAGCCAAAATGAATTCCATCTTCCTTGTTCTCAACTTTGTTGCCTCACATAGATGGGAGGTCCATTATATAGATATTGAATCCACCTTCTTTCATGGGGATCTGTGCGGAAAAATATACATTGAACAAATTCCTAGATATTTAAACAATGACACCAACCTTGTGTGTTTCCTTAAGACATCTCTCTATGGTCTTAAGTGTCACATACCCCAATTTTCTTTTGTTTTTTTTATACCATAATATTATCTTCGAAATAAGGAACATTACCAATTATTTAAAATCTTATTAATAAGACATCTCTTAGATTTACTAGTTCTAAGTGAAATTATAATTTCATGGCCTACCTTATAGTCTTTGAGCTTATGATATAGTGCTTGTGGTAGAGTTTTTAATTCCATATTTCACTTCTCATTTATGAATTTTGTGTTAAAACCTTCATTGGTCACCCTAAGGGAGACCCTTGTCACGAACTTTGCGTTAAAAACTTAAGTTGGTGGATTAATAATGTTACAAGTAAATGTGACTTATCCTAACCATCTGGAAATCAAAAAATAAGTGTAAAATCATTAATCATACTTGTTATTATGCTTGTTGGTCAGCATTAATCATTCTTTGGGGATAATAAAACAAGGGTGGTTGAAAGTTATTAAATTCCGGGCTCGACGAACCCTATACTCATAAAAAAAATATGTCCCTAATAAAACAAGGGTGGTTGACAACTATTAAATTTCAAGCTAGACGAACCCTATCCTCATAAATAAAATATGTCCCTAATCCGTTTGTGGAAGTCTTTCCATGTGCAAAGTGTGTTTTCTTGGAACAAGAACCAGGAAGGTAAGTTCCAACCACTCCACGCAAATTTTGAATTTCCACTTCATTGTTAGAAAACTTCTGGAGGAAGGCAAGGGTTCCTACTAGTTCACTAGGCTTTCGGTTCTCTGTTATTTAGTTTTCCTTTATTGAGAGCATGGGGTTTCTATGTCTCCTATTGACCTTATGTACATGCTACCTTTGATGTTCATTTCCCTTCGTGTTGGCTTTCTCTATCATTGAAATCCTGGTTATGATCTTGTTTAGAGTTATGGTCCTTATTTGGTTTAACAATCCCATTGTGTATTCTGTCGAGGGTGGTGGCTTGTCGAGAGACCTACTGTCCCGCATGCATTTCATTTCCTATGGATAAAATTCAGTTGTTGTTGTTATCATAACCTTATCCTGAGTTTTGGTATGGAGAACATGACTAAGTATTCTAGTAATGGTTGTGCACATGTTGGTCTTAATTCATTCATTGTTTTCATTCCTCTATTAAGATATATTTATTTTGGATGCTTGGCTAATGATGGGCCCTTGTTGTTTCTGAGGGTACCCATCATAGGGGAGAGTTTTCACTGGTCGGTTGAGGCATTCTTCTACAGGAAATCCATTTCGGTTCCAAGTTATTCCTGGTAATAATTTCATACCCTATCCCTTCGTCATTCACTTGTGCAAGTTTGAGTTTTCTTTTGTGACATGTTGGTGGGTTAATGTGGGTAATGTTTGACCAGAATGGCAGGGTTTCTACACCAATTCCTTATTCAAAAATATTGTAAGTACTATTTTATTTTAATGACCCTTTTTATTTTGTGATGAGATGTTTTTCTCAGTTGCTATACTAACTTCTATTTTTGTGCCCTTTGTTGGCAGGTGTTGGCTTGGATCCTTGGCGAGGGTGCTCAACCTTTAAAAGGTAATTTGGTTTCCATCATAAACCCTTGTTGTGGATGAATATTTGATACCACCGTTTGGCTTTGAGTTCAGTTAGGTGGTTAGCTAGTATAGATCTATTGAACCAACTTTGGTTTATATATAATTTTCTCTGTATTCTAGGATTTTGGATGTGAGGGTTCTGTAATTTTTTTTGTTGGAGTTTAAATTTAGGACAATGTTATTTCTCATATTTATTAAAGGGTATTTTATTCACATAGCTTACAGAATCGGGTCGACACAATTTGTAGTGATGATAACTTATTTCATAAAGTAAATTTCCCGATTTATTTTCAGTTTATCGAGGTTTACAGGGCTAACCGATTTGGTTCTATTGTTAAAATTATTGCCACGTTCTTTAACAATCAATAATATTAGCATTTTATTTATATTTAAGGTTTTTTATTATGGAAGCGACATTATCATTTGGCCTTTGAGTTTGTGGGTTATACGGATAAACTCTCCTTTGTATATGTATATTCTAGAGTTTCTTTATGATAGTAGCTTTATTGTATTTACATCTAGCTTGTTTGTTGCATGTACATAAATTCCTTTCTGTGTGTATATTCTAGATTTCTCTATGACAATAGATCTATCGTATTCGCAACTAGCATGTTTGTTGTATATAACTTCCTCTCTGTTCTATGATTATGTTTAAACATTCTACATTGGATATGAATAAAATTGTTGTCTCTGATATTTATCGTGGCAATTGTATAATATAATGATACAATGATAAAAATAATATATATCCATAAAATTCCAATTGAACGATGATTAAAATACTAACAGAATATCTATAAATTATTTCTCTACATTAAACAATCCAGAATAGGTTATACATAGAATCTTGAAGAAAAAATATTCAAATCCAGAACAAAATGGAAGAAATAGATTGTAAGAAAAACCTATAACGGAAATTTCCTTAGGGGAAAACACACGTCAAGTGGTTTTTCCTCCCAATATTAGATCAGAGTTTCCACATATGCCCACTCTGTCACCCTCCAGCTAAATACTGATCCAAAACCAACCAAGTGACTTGATACAATGCATAGGATTCCAAGCTTTATGTGAATATTTTTTTGTCAGATCGAAATTCCTCATATTTCAATCTAAATTAGAATGGTGTCCCATTATTTTTTTTTCTTTTATTTCTTATAAGATTTTCCTAGGTCTTTGACACTTGTATGAGCCTCCTGCTCATTGATCACCTATCAATTTAATTTTTGTATTCATTGACCAGATGTCAATCTGATCTTTACACATGTTCCTAAAAACTTGATATCTTGTCTCACTTCTGTTGAGTTAACTCAACCAATCTTCACCAATTTTCCTCCTTTCTACTGTCACTCGGTAGTTCTCTTTGGATCAATGTATTTTATCTTCTAACAGTCCCACTCCATGTGTGCTTCCTCTTTTTCCTTTTATTAATAAAATAATAAAATAAAACAATAAGTTTTGAGTTAGATCACTAGGATCAATATTGTGTTGATAACAAAAGAATAAATAATAATAATAATAAGTTTTAAATTTAAAATTTTGAGGTATCACATCCACCCCCCCTTAGAACTTAACACCATATGTGGTGTTATTTAATCTTGATCTGGATCATTCTAGAACATAAATGGATATGCTTTTTGCATATGATCCTCCATTTCTCACGTAGCCTCTCCGGGACTAAGGTGCCTCCATTGCACCTTTACCTTTCTCATGGCTTGATTCCAGAGTGTAATCTCCCTCCTGTCGAGAATACGATATGAATCTACTAGGAACTCGCCCTCAGGTTCCACCTGTATCATATTCCAATCCACAACATGAGTAGGATTATGTATATATTTTTTTAATAATGAAATATGGAATACATCATGCACTTTTATCATGGCTGGAAATGAAAGTTGATAGGCTACATTTCCTATTCATGCAATAACCTAAAAGGTACCACAATATTTAGGAGATAATTTAGTATACCTTCCCAGTCTTAAAGAACTTATTTTAGGCCTTACTCTTATATACACATGGTCTCCAATATTGTACTCTCTAGGAGTTCTTTTGGAATCTGCATAATTCTCTTGCATGTCCTGAGCTTCTTTCAAATTTTGTTGTACATGTTTCATTGTCAGTTCCATTTCCTTTAACATGTCAGGTCCTATCATTAATATATTGATAGGATTACTCCAGGAAATAGGGGGTTACATTTTCTTCCATAAAGAATTTCAAAAGGACTAAGTTTAGTTGAGGGTTGGTAATGATTATTATATGTGAATTAAACCAAATGTAGATATTCTTCCCATTTGTTTGGTATGCCCATAACATACACTCTTAGAATATCCTCTACTATTTGAATAGTCCTTTCAGTCTTCCCATCTATCTGAGGATGGTAAGCAATGTTTAAGTTCAATTGTGTATCTAAGCCTTCAAATAGGGATTTCCAAAAAAATTCGGTAAATTTCATGTCTCTATCTGAGATTACAGTTTTAGGAATTCCATGTAATCATAAGATTTAAATCATAAATATATTTTCTATGTTGATATATTTATAAGTGGATTTAACTGGTGTGAAGTGTGTTCATTTACTTAATGTATCAATAACAACCAATATTGAATCATTTTGTTTTCTATTTTTAGGAAAACCTACTATTAATTCCATACCTACAATTTCTCATTTCCATTCAGGTATGGGTAAAGGTTGTAATAATCTAGTTGGATTTCGATGTTCAACTTTAACTTGTTGACATTCTATGCACTTAACTAAATATTCAACAGTTTATCCTTTCATGTTGGGCCAATAAAATTTCTTTCTTAACATAGTAATCATTTTATGATAGTCAGTATGTCAAGAGTATGGATTTTTATGTAATTCATTCAGTATTAGTAATTTAATTTCTTCTGCTTCAGGTATATACAACCTAATTTTATACATCAACAATCCATTTTTAGAAAGTCTGTGATCTGATTTTTCTGTTTTTGCTTGATTTTGTATTAATTTAGATTTAATACTTTGATATTCTATATCCTTTTCAACTTCCATCTTGACTTTTTCCTCTAAATCGGTTTCATAATTACTTCTTGTAACTGTATAAATCATATTTTCATATCTTCTCAAGGCGTCAACTACCTTATTTTTTTCCCTTTATATGTCTTATTTCAAAATCGTATTCTCTCAAGAAAGCTAACCACCTTTCTTGTCGAGATTTGAGATTTTTTTTATCAAATAGGTACTTTAGAGCAATATTGTCTGACATCAATAGGAATTTTCGTCCTATCAAATAGTGTCGCCACACATTTAGTGTGTACATATTATCGCGACTAATTCTAAATCATGTGTTACATGATGTCTTTTGTGTTCTTTAATCTTTCTATATTCGTAAGAAATTACATGATTATCCTACATTAATACTCCTCCCTACCCTTCAATTCATACAACAAATTCCTTGTATGGGTCTGTTATTTTTAGTATTGGAGCTCTTGTTAGGAGATGTTTTAGTTTTTCAAAACTTTCTTGACATTTTTTAGACCATATAAATTTTGTTCCTTTCTTTTGTAGGGATTTTATACGATGAGCAATTTTTGAAATCCCTTCAATAAACTTTTGGTAATAACCGGTTATACCCATAAATGATCTGATGTTTGAAACATCTTTTGGAATTGGCCATTCCATAATGGATTTTATTTTCTCAGGGTCCATGACTATTCCTTCTTTGGAAACTATGTGTCCTAAGTATTGAATTTTATCCTTGTAAAAATTACATTTACTAAGTTTAGAATATAACTTATGTTCTCTCGAGATTTGTACAACTATTCTTAAGTGTTCTTCATGCTCCTTTTCATTCTTTGAGTAGATTAGTATGTCATCGATAAATACAATTACAAATTTATCTAAGTATTTACTTAGGATACTATTCATTAGACACATGAATGAGGTTGGGGTGTTTGTTAACCCAAAGGTTATCACTACAAACTTGTAATTCCCATATCTCGTTCTAAAATTTGTTTTGTATATATTTTCGTCATTAATTATTACTTTATGATATCCTGCTTGTAAATCAATTTTTGAAAAGATCGTTTCCCCACGTACTTGATTGAATAGATAATCGATGTGGGGTAAGGATATATGTTTTTAATTGTCATTTTATTAAGTTGTCGATAGTCTATACATAGTCGTAAGGTTCCATCTTTCTTCCTAACAAATAGTATCGACACTCCCCAAGGAGATACACTTGGTCAAATATACTTTTTGTCTAATTACTCTTGAATTTGATATTTTAGTTCATTAAGTTCTAATATATTCATCCGATATGGATCCTTTGAAACTGGCACTGCTCTTGGTAATAATTCTATGGAGAAATCTATCTCTCTCTCAGGAGGTAATCTAGGAATTTCTTGAAATACATCTTGAAATTCTTGCAACATAGGGAAATTTTCTATATTCTTTTTAATTTCTTATTTTTCATTATCTATTACATGAACAACAAATACTTTTAATCCCTTACGAACACATCTTTTAATCTGCAAGGTTGATATCTTCCTAATACTAATGGTTCTTGGTATTCCTTCAATATCAATAATGTTACCATTGTTATCTACATAAGTAAATGTTTTATCTTAGCAATTTAGAATTACCTTATATTTTTCTAACTAGTCCATACCGATTAATGTATCATATGATCCTAGATGCAAAACATTCAAATTTTCTTGAGTTTTAAAACCATTCATACTAATTTCACAGCCTTTAACAAGATTTGTAATTTTCCTTTTTGTTTCTGTAGCAAGTTGTGTTAACCATGATTTTACAAATTTTTCCTTTCGTAAATTACAAATTTCTACTATCTTAGGTGAAACATAACTTATACTAGAACCTGGATCAATCAAAATAGAAATTGGTTGATTATTCAACATACCTTCTACTTCCACCATGGAAGCTTGATGATTTGCTTGTTTATTCTCCAAGGTTGTGTTAATCTTTGGGGTACTCCTTGCTATTTCACCAACTGTAGTAGCTTCTCGAACTGTATGTATGTATGTTGTTGTTGTTGGTGTTTTTCTTTATGTGAAGACAATCCTTGAAAGAATGTGGTTCACCACACTCCCAACACTTTATTGGTTCCTTTTGGGCAGTTTCTTTGTTATAAAAAGTTGTTGGTTTTGCATTTTTATTATCATATGGGTTATAAGGCTTATTATTTCTCTAGTTATTTCGCTGAAATCCTTTTGCAATGTTCTTATTTAAAAACGTTCCTTCTTTTCTTTGTGGATCAAACCTTTCAACTTTCTTTCCCTTCTAGTTTTTAGTATTTTCATTTCTGGTTTTATATTGTTCAAAACACAATTTGGCCTTACACATAGCTTCTTCTAAAGTCTTAGGATTTTCAAATTAAATCATGTCTTTATATGAGTCAGGTAGGCAACTCAAGAAGCATTGTATTTTTTGTTTTTCATCCACAATATATGGTACATAGCATAATAAACTTAGGAATTTGTTGCAAAAGTCTTTCATGGTTAAATTCTCCAATTTCAGTTCATAAAATTCTTTAGCCTTTCCTTCATAATATTGTTCTAATAGATATTGTTTCTTAAAATATCTCTTAAAAATTTTCCAAGTGACTTTACGTTCTTTAATATTCTTTACCCTTTTTATAACTTGCCACCATATCTCTTCCTTCTCAGTCAGATTATAGATAGCCATTCTTGTTTTAAGTTCACTTGAATAATTATATATTTGAAAGTATTTCTGCATCCTAGAAAGTCAAGCTTCTTCCTCTTCTCTGGTCTCAATCTCACCATTAAATATTGGAGGTTTTATCTTTTTAAATTCCCCCATAATTTCCTCATGGTATTTATGTTTCTTTTTAGTTCTTTGTTCCAGTTTGGCATTGTCCTCACTTGAAGTTTTAGTTTCGTTAAAAATGAATTCCATCGTTGATTCAGTGTGTTCAAATTTCCTAGACTTCTTCTTGTGCAGATCAATTTTAGAATTACTGAAAAATTGACCTTTATTCTTGTTAGAATTATGATTACACAATTTGTCTAATAGTATTGTGTTAAGTTCTTCTTGTGTCTTTATAATTCATTCATCATCTTCCTTAACAGTTTTCAATTCTTCTCTTAGACCTTGTACAGTCTAAATTAATTTTGATTGTTTGTTATCCCTTCTTTCATTCAATTTAACCCATATATTTCCTTCACCAATATTTCTTTTTTTTGGATTTTCTGGTTCATTTTGATGTGACCCTTCTTCAGGTAGAATAGGTATGTTTGTCATCTTTCCTACAATTCAAAATATTTTTACTAAAGGAAAGAAGAAAATATAACAATAGTAAATTAGTCTTCGTATTCGAGCTCATAAGGCCTAGCGTGGTTCCTAAAGCTCTGATACCATTATGTCACATACCACAAAAAAAAAAAATTATACTATAATATTATCTTCAAAATAAGGAACATTACCAATTATTTAAAATCTCATTAATAAGACATCTCTTACCTTTACTAGTTCTAAGTGCAATTATAATTGCATGGCTTACCTTATAGTATTCATGTCAAAATTTGAGGTTATGATATAGTTCTTGTTGTAGGGTTTTTAATTCTATATTCCACTTCTCATTTATGAATTTTGTGTTAAAACCTTCGTTGGTCACCCTAAGGGAGAACCTTGTCACGACCTTTTTGTTAAAAACTTAAGTTGGTGGATTAATAATGTTACAAGTAAATGTGACTTATCTCGACCATACAGACATAGAAACATAAGTGTAAAACCATTAATTGTATGTGTTATTATGCTTGTTGGTCAGCGTTAATCATGCTTTGGGGATAATAAAAAAGGGGTGGTTGACAACTATTAAATTTCGAGCTAGATGAACCTTACACGCATAAATAACATATGTCCCTAATTCATTCGTGGAAGTATTTCTATGTGCCAAGTGTGGTTTCTTGGTACAAGAACCAGGAGGGTAAGTCCCGACCACTCCACGCAATTTTTGAAATTCCACTTCATTGTTAGAAAACTTTTGGAGGAAGGCGAGGGTTCCTACTGGTTCACTAGGGTTTTCTTTCTCTGTTATTTAGTTTTCCTTTACCAAAATCATGGTGTTTCCATGTCTCCTATTGAACTTGTGTACATGCTACATTTGGTGTTCATTTACCTTCTCTCTGGCTTTCTCTATCATTGAAATCCTGGTTATAATCTTGTTTAGAGTTCTGGTCCTTATTTAGTTTAATAGTCCCATTTTGTACTTTGTCGAGGGTGGTGGATTTTCGAGAGACCTATTGTCTTGTGCGCATTTCCTTTCCTCTGGATAAAATTCAGTTGTTGTTGTTATCATAACCTTATCCTAAGTTTTGGTATGGAGAACATCACTGAGTATTCTAGTAATGGTTGTGCGCATCTTGGTCTTAATTCATTCATTGTTTTCATTCCTCTATTAAGATAGATTTATTTTGGATGCTTGGGTAATTATAGGCTCTTGTTATTTCTGAGGGTACCCATCAGAAGGGAGAGTTGTCTCTGGTCAGTTGAGGCATTATTCTAGAGAAAATCCATCTTGGTTATGAGTTATCCCTCATAAGAATTTCATACCCTATCCCTTCATCATTCACTTATGCAAGTTTGAGTTTTCTTTTGTGACGTGTTTCTGGGTAAATGCATGTATTGTTCGACCAGAATGGTAGGGTTTCTACACCAATTCCTTATTCGAAAATCATGTAAGTAATATTTTCTTTTAATGACCCTTTTTCTTTTGTGATGAGATGTTTTTCTCGGGTGTTATACTAACTTTCATTTTTGTGTCCTTTGTTGATAGGTGTTCTCTTGGCTCCTTGGTCAGGGTGCTCAACCTTTAAAAGGTAATTTGATTTCCATCGCAGACCCTTTTTTTGGATGAATATTTGATATCATCATTCAGATTTGAAGTTAGTTAGGTGGTTAACTAGTATAGATCTATCAAACCCACTTTGTTTTATATATAATTTTCTCTGTATTCTGGGATTTTTCATGTGAATGAGGGTTCTGTAATTTTTTTTGTTGGAGTTTAAATTTAGGATAGAGTAATTTCTCATATGTATTAAAGGGGATTTTACTCCCATATCTTACAGAGTCAGGTTGACACAGTTTGTAGTGTTGATAACTTATTTCATAAAGGAAATTTCCTGGTTTCTTTTTAGTTTATTGAGGTTTACAGAACTAACTGATTTGGTTCTATTGTTAAACTTATCACTATGTTCTTTAATGATAAATAATCTTAGAATTTTGTTTATATTTAAGGTTTTTTATTATGGTAGTGACATTATCATTTGGCCTTCGCGTTTGTGGGTTATATGTATAAATTCTCATCTGTATATGTATATTCTATAGTTGCTTTATGACAATAGCTTTATCGTATTTACATCTAGCATGTTTGTTGCATTTACATAAATTCTTTTATGTGTGTATATTATAAAGTTATATACGACAATAGATCTATCGTCTTTGCAACTAGCATGTTCTATGTAAATATAACTTTCTCTATGTTCTATGATTTTGTTTAAACATTTTGCATTGGATATGGATAAAATCATTGTCTCTGATATTTATCGTGGCAATTTTATAATAGAATGATACAATGATAAAAATAATATATATCCATAAACTTCCAATTGAACAATGATTAAAATACTAACAAAATATCTATAAATTATATCTCTACACTAAATAAATCAAAATAGGTTATCCATGGAATCTTGAAGAAACAATATTCAAATCCAGAACAAAATTGAAGAAACGAACTGTAAGAAAAACCTATAACTGAGATTTCCTTAGTGGAAAACACGTGTCAAGTGGTTGTTCCTCCCCACCTTAGATCGGAGCTGCCACGTATGCCCACTCCATCTCCCTCGAGCTAAATCCTGATCCAAAACCAACCAAGCGACTTGTTATAGTGTGTAGGGTTCCAAGTTTTATGTGAAGATTTTTGTGTCAAATCGAAATTCCTCAGATTTCAATCTAAATTAGAATGGTGTCCCATTCTTTTGTTTTATTTTATTTTTTATAAGATTTTCCTAGGTTTTTGACACTTGTATGAGCCTCATGCTCATTGACCACCTATCAATTTGATTTTTTTACTCATTGACCACTTGTCAATCTAATCTTTACACATGTTCCTAAAAACCTGATATCTTGTCTCACTTATATTGAGTTAACTCAACCAAACTTCACCACTTTTCCCCATTTTTTGTTGTCACTTGGTAGTTCTCTTTGAATCAACATATTTTCTCTTCTAACAGTCCCACTTCACGTGTGCTTCCTCTTTTTCCTTTTATTAATAAAATAATAAAATAAAACAATAATTTTTGAGTTAGATCACTAGGATCAATACTGTGTTGATAACGATTGATCAAAAATATTTGAGGAAGTGGCACCAAGCTAGGGTTTAGGGTTTCTACTGCTCTGCTACAACTGCTCACCCCATTGGGGTACATGCCTATGAAGGAGGGAGGGCCGAGAGGCCCCTCGTACAGCCAGGCAATAGTGAATGGAATTAGCATGGGAGAGGGCTCCAAGCGGCCCACCTTCAAATCTCCCCCCAATCTACGATCTAATTTATTGGCCGAAGGAACCTTCAAAGACAAGGATATGGACATTGATTCAGAGAAAGAACCAGCACCCGCAAGTGTGTCAAGTCCATGGCTACCAGGAAAGTGTATCCCAAAAGCACCACATGCCCCGAAATACATTGTAAGTTATCCTCGCATTGAGGAGCAGAAGAAATATATGAGAGATTATGCCTTAGTAGGTAAATTTTTAGGGCTCTGGTCCTCAGAACGGGACCAGGTCAAATGGATACATCACTAGTGGAAGCCCAAAGGAGATTATGAACTGCAACTAGGCTCCAAGGTTTTCTTCACCATCATCCTTCACAACCTCAAGGACCAAAACCACATTTTTTACGGAGGGCCGTATTTTTTCAACTCAGCGGGACTCTTCTTGAGGTTCTGGATAGAGAAATTTAGCCCTAAAACATAAGACTTCTCACATGCACCTTTGTGGATCAGACTATATTCCCTACCTCAGGAATTCTGGCTGGAGGAGGTTCTTACAGGCATAGGTAACACCATTGGCATCTATGTCAAATCTTCGGAGGCCACTAAGAAATAATGATACACCTCATATGCATGCATCTGTGTATACCTGAATATAGCCAAGTCACTCCCGGGATCCATAGTCCTAGAATACCATGATGAGGACTGGATGCAAACCATTGACTATGAGCATATTTCGTTCAGATGTAGGAAATGCCATGAGCATGGGCATATCTTCAGAGAATGCCCCCCTAATGCCACAAACAAAGAGGGGAATTCAGATGTCGGAAAAGACAAGGATGGCTTCACTCATGCACCTGGAAAGTGAAAACAAGGAGGAAGAAAGAAGGCAACCCAGACAAGTAAATATCCTTCCACCAGCAACAAATATGTGGTCCTACAAGATCAACCGGAGAACCCCTTAGACCCCAAAGAGGTGAAAACTGAGAAAATACCCCAGCAAATAGGCAAAGGGAAAGAGGGATCAATGTTGGAGATGAATCCAAACATTTCATCAACAGACCCCACAACTCAAATGGAGGATCACCTGGAAACAGAGGATGGGGATGCCGAGATGGACCTCGATGAGAAAGAACTAGCAAGTGTATACCTGGAGCACCTGGAGCATGCATACTGACACCAGAAACTATACACCATACCTACAGATCAACTACGAAAAGTGCACAAGGTCTTCCTTAACTCCTCATCTGGATCCACAGCCAGATCCAGCAAGGGTTTGGGAATACAAGTGAACCAACCAAAGGTTCAGAGAAAACCCCAGTAAGATGAAAAGAGAAGAGGAAGGAAGTCGGCGAACAAGCTCATACAAGAGATACATCACTTCATGGTGAACTCCGAGCAGATCCACCTCATCTTGGACAGCTTTCCCCCTCTCCCCTCCCCCTCCTCCTCATGAAGATTCTCTCATGGAATATAAGAGGTCTCAATGGGCGTAGCAAGCAAAAACTGCTACGAGATTTGATATTAGCAAAGAAACCAGACATAATATTGCTCCAAGAAACAAAATGCGCTACTGAAGACATAGATAAGCTTCTCCCCTACTGTTGGAAGCAAGGGAAAGCGGTATCCACAGTAGCCACAGGCATAGCCAGAGGCCTAGCTATAGTTTGGAACCCCATCACAACCATTATGGAAACCTTCATCGTGACCAAATGGTCCATCATGACCGCCTACAGGCTCATCGGCTCCAATAAACCTAGCCACCTCTCCAATGTCTACGGACCGGCCAGTACTAGGGATAAGCAAGCTTTCCTCATAAATATGGAGTACTTGTCTACCTTAACCAAGGATAGCAGATGGTTTGTAGGGGGATACTTCAACCTAATACGCAACCTGGATGAAAAAAAAGGAGGAACTCGGTGCCTGGAATAGGAATCCAACGATTTTCAAAATCTTATAGATAACATCGACCTCATTGACCTAGAAACCCCCAATGGCACCTTCACCTGGACAAACAGAAGAACTGGAACACATCAAATAGCTTGCAGACTGGATCGGTTCATAATATCAGACTCCCTACTGTTGGAAGGCACAACTCTTGAGGCAACCATTTTGGATTTTCATGGGTCGGATCACTGGCCCATTCAGCTATGGTTGGATTTGTCGGCCACCCCAGGTCGGAAACCCTTCAGGTTTGAACAATTTTGTCTCAGCCACCCAGATTTTCATGAAAAAATCCATGGGTGGTGGAGGTAGGCAAAGATACCTTACGTCTCTAAGATGTACCGATTCTAGCAGAGGCTCAAGAATCTTAAGCAACAACACAAACTCTAGAATAGGCAAACCTTTGGCAATATTTTCTTCTCCCAAAAGAACCTAAAGGATCAAATGAGCATGGTACAAAGACAAATCCAGGAGCAGGGACTCACTAAAGACCTCAAAACCCAGGAAGCAACTTTAAGTCAACAACTGAAAGACAGGAAAGCCCAAGAAGAGATTATGTGGAAACAAAATCCTCACATCCAGTGGCTCAAGGAGGGTGACCGAAACACCAAATTTTTTCACAGGTCCACCCTTCAGCGGCGGCACACCAATCGAATCATGCAGCTAACCTCTATCAATGGCCAACTCATCCATTCTCATGAGGATCTGGAAAAGGAACCGGTCGCTTACTACAAAGACCTCCTGGCAGAACCCATACAGAGCATATCTCAAGCCATTTCCAAGATTACACAGCACATACCCACCCTAATCACTCAGGTATAGAATGCAGCTCTGCTCAAGCCCATCACTCTCGAAGAAGTAGATCAAGTGCTCCGAGACCAGATGGATTTACTAGCAACTTCTTCCATCATTGCTGGCAGATGATCAGGGAAGAGGTTTGGGAAATCATCGAAGACTCCATATCTTTAGGGCAAGTCCTCCCAGCTCTCAACGCTAATTTCCTAACCCTCATTCCCAAAGAGGGGAATATCAATCACCCCAAGAAGTTTTGACCCATTGCTCTATGCAATGTCATATATAAACTTGTGATCACCAGATGACTCAAGCCCATCCTACTGCGGATCATTTCTCCAAAGAAATTGGGCTATGTGGAAGGCAAGCAAATCTTGGGCAGCATCATCCTAGCACATGAAGTGATTCACTCCTTGCAAAAGACCCGTACACCAGGTATGCTCCTAAAACTGGACCTTTCCAAAGCCTTTGACAAGTTAAGCTAGGATTACATGTGTGCAATGCTCCTAGCCTTTGTCTTCAACCACACTTGGGTAGAATGGATTCTAAATATTACCTCCTTTGCTTTCTTTTCTATCCTGGTTAATGGGGTCCCTTCTCATCCTTTTTCTCCCTCTAGAGGAATCAAACAAGGGGACCCTTTATCCCCTTTCCTTTTCATCATCATGGTCGAGGGTCTCAGTCACTCTATTCACGCTATCATAGAAAGTAAATTGTTGACTGGTCTACCCCTGCATGGTATCTCTCCTCCAATCTCCCACAGCCAATTTGTTGACGATACCCTAATGATGGGCTCCCCCACAGTAAAGGAAGCCCACTCTTTCCTCTCGATCCTTCAAACTTTTTGAGATGCCTCAGGATTGGAATTCAACAAAGACAAATCCCAGATTTTCTTCTTCAATACACCAGCTCCGATTCAACGTCATATCTCTGAAATCATGTGTTTCACCTGAAGCTCCCTTCCGTCCAAATACCTCGTCATCCCCTTGCTGGACAACACCCTAAGGAACAGTTCATGGGAGCATCTTCTCTCCTCCTTTGCTAAGAGGCTTCTCTCCTCCTTTGCTAAGAGGCTTTCTTCCTGGACCTACAGAGCCCTCAATCTCCCCAGTCGCCTCATTTTACTTAAATCCGTGCTACAAGCCCTACCTGTCTATACCTTTTTTGTTCTTGCGGCCCCAAAAATTTTCCTTACTACCATCAAAAACTTGCAAAGGAATTTCCTCTGGCAAGGCCTTAAAACAGGGGAAAAACTAGCACTAATCATCTGGGATAAACTTTGCAAACCCAAAGCTCAAGGGGGCCTTGGGTTAAGGGATCCCCTAGTGATGAACAAAATCCTAAGTGCTAATTGATCTAGTGGAGATGGCTCAAAAAACCTCAAGATCTATGGGCCAAGCTCTGGAGAAGGAAATATGCACCCAACATGGCGGAGAGGGACCTGATTAGATGGAACGAGGACAACCCTGTATCCCTAATCTGGATGGAAGCCAGGCAGAATCGACATCTTGTCACAAGTCATGCCTTCTGGGAAATTAGAAATGGGAAAACAACTTTGTTCTGGAAAGATTCGTGGCATAAATGGCCAATTCGAGAGTATGAAGACTGGGCTGACACCTTCATCATCCCAGACACACAGGCAGACCTGACAAAAGTAGCAGACTATTGGCAGGACAATCCAACAGAGCCCACCTAGAGAGGTTGGATTTCAAACAAGGAGCACCTGAATTTAGAGGCACACGTGGACCTTCGGCCCTGGCACAGTGAAATCAATAAAAGGAAAATCCCCATTCTAACAGGGGATGACATCCTATGATGGGGATACTTGCCAAGGGGTGCCTTCGGCATAAAAGAGGTCTATGCCATTAAAACTCATTCATATCCATTACCCCTAAGGAAGGAGTGGAACAAAATATAGGCCCTGAAGCACTGGCCAAAAATCAGTGTTTTCCTCTAGCTTGTAACTCACTCGAGCATCCTCACATGGGATAACCTCTCGAAAAGGGGTTTTGTTGGTCCATCCATCTGTATGCTTTGTGGAGAAGAAGTTGAGACTATGAACCATCTCCTCAACACCTTCCACTACACCACTCAAGTTTGGGATCAAGGTGTGTTGATCATGCACACCTTAGATTGCAAGCGGGATAGTATCATCAACACCATAGCAGAATGAAGAGACAATGCTTTTCAATCACCCCTTCTCAATCGTATCTGGAAACTTCTCCCAGGCTTTATACTTTGGCAAATCTGGAAGGAAAGGAACAAAAGAATCTTCAGGAATGATTTTCTCCCTNGCCTCATGTATTGGACCCCCCTCCCATGGAAGGCTTCATCAAACTCAACTTCGATGGAGCCTCCAAGGGTAACCCTAGGGCAGCATGTTTTGGAGTGGTCTTCTACGATCACCGAAGCCATATTATTCTAATTAATGCAGGCAGCCTAGGCCACACTACGAAAAAAATTTCTGAGTTATGGGGGCTCACCCGAGGCCTGCAATTAGTAATTGAGCACACCTTCACCAAGATGATTATTGAAGGCGATTTGCTAGTCATTACCAATCTCTTTGGGAAAATCTTGAATGGAGCTGACCCAGAGCGAATCTCACCTTGATGGAGACTCTCTTATAGACTAAGAACAATTATGAATCTCCTACAACCCAATCAGGCCTTCATCCCCTCACACATCAGGAGAAAGGTGAATCAGGTTGCGGATGAACTGGAAAATATGGGAATAAATTGGGAAAGACCGAAACTCTTATTCCAAACTTCCCTCAATCCGACGCATCCCATACTCCAACAATGCATTGAAAAAGCCACAACAGTGGATAGACCCCCTGATGGGTTGATAGTGCGGGACACATGGAACTTGGAGGAGGAATGAAGAGGCTAGCATGGCGATTGCAATGTGACTGAAGTGTGGCACGCACCACCTCCACCCCCATGCATTTAACTCCCCCATACGACATCCCAAGCACCATTAAGCCTGGTGTGCCTGACCTCCTCAAGTTGTCCCCTCCATGGCTCTGCTCAATGAACGCACCATTACTCTGTACATGTGACATCGCCTTCTTCTTCATCATCCTCAAAGCCATGCCTCATTCCAGCCTCCCTCCTTTGCTGCACTCTCGTGCAACCGGCTTTTTCTCCAACTCCTCCTCGACCATCTGGGATCTTTTTGTGCACTCACCTTCTCCTCCTGGACCATCAAAATACCGAGACAGAGAGGCAAGCCAAGGAGAGGCTCGCCCTGGCAACCACAGCAGCCTCATTTGGCCCTCGCTTAGGTGCCTGCAACCTCCCCGGGCTCCTCCCCTGGGTCATCCCCCTCACACTCCCCGCATTCCTTGCAGTCTGAACAAGCACCACTCTCCACCTCCTCCCCTCCCGCTTCCCGGCTTGAGGGGTTGGCACTCTCTGATAGCTCGCTTGGTTTTCCCTCAGAACCCATCCTTGAAAGAGCCTCCTCATCTTGGGTGCCTCCTGCAGTACCACCAAATTCACCAGCCAGCACTCCGGCTCCACCAGAGGCCTCCTCCACTCGCCCACCCTTGGAAGCACCACCTCTTCTACATGAACCTCAGCCTGGGCCACACTCCTTTTCAGATTCAGTCCCAAACTTGCAATTGTAGGATAGCTTGGCCATTCTCTACGGGCTGGTCTTCGAGCTTCGACAAGGCCTAGATGACCTTTAGTTTTGGCTGGAGCTACTGGACGGGAAGACCTCTGCACTCCTTCAAATCCTCTCCACCTTATAAGGGGCCTTCCACTTCACACCAGAAGCAGTGAGGGAAGCAGAGCACATGCATATAGGAGACTCAAGTGAAAGGGAGTTTCCCATAGGAGGTGGCGACTCTGGGAAGGCCATGCACGTGGTCATGGATGAGGAATACACGCCCACAGAAGGAGAAACTCTCGAGGTGTACATTGCAGCAGGACTGGGCTTGCATGCACCCAGGGAAGTGGTAGGCACATGGCCAGACAATAGAATGGAAATGGGTGACTCGGACGCCGACACGCATGAGCAAATGGAATGGAGAGGGGTAGTTGTCGAAGAGGAGCCATGGGACCTTGCAACCCACACCACCTCTCTGCCTGGTTGGCCAGCTTACAAGCCAAGTGTATGACCAACACATGGGTCTTTTGTGGCCTCATGAAGGCCAGTATTAGCATTTTACTTATAACTTTAGTTTACTTTTTGCTCTGTTTTTCAGTTTTTGTAAAACTGGTATTCATTTTGATCCCAATGTCGACTGGCTGAACTGGTTAGCCCATAGGGCAGTTCAGTTATTAGAGTACGACACTACTACACACTTTGTAACTCTGGTTTTTTGAAGGCTCCTTATATATAAATTCTTACTTATAAAAAAAATGTGTTGATAACAAAAGAATAAATTAATAATAATAGTAAGTTTTAAATTCGAAATTTTGGGTGTCACGTTAAGCAAGATCCTCAGGCTTGGTATGCTAAAATGGATAGATTTCTTCTTGACACTGGATATTCTAAATGTCATTCTAACCCCAATTTCTATACCAAGAAAGTATGAATCCATCTCATAATACTTGTTCTTTATGTTATGACCTTATCCTCAGTGGAAGTGACCTTAAACTTTTAAGGCATGTGAAATCTAGCCTTAAGAAGAAATTTGAAATAATAGACTTGGGTTATTTTCATTATTTCCTTAGTCTCCAAGTATTGCAAAACAATGAAGGAATTTTCCTCTCCCAATCTAATTATGCATGTGACATTCTTCTCCTCTTTCACATGGAATAGTGTAAAACAACCCCTTCTCCCTTCCAGTTTGGAGACAAACTTGATGCCACCTATACTACTTCTAAATTCGATGCCACCTTGTATTGTTAGTCAATTGGTATCCTTTTGTATTTGACTCATACCAATCCTGATATTTCCTTTTTTGTTGGTGTTGTTATCTGGTATATGCAAACACCCCATCAAAGCTATTGGAAAATAGAAAAAAAAAGTATACTCTATTATATTTAAGGTACATGTTAGTTTAGGATACATTATAGTTCAGGGGGAACTCCTTTGTTAGTTTGTTAGTTGGTTTCACTAATTCAGATTGGGTCGGTGACCTTGATGATAGAAATTCTACTGCATGTTATGTTTTCAGCCTTGGTTCTATACCTGTTTCTTGGGCTTGTACGAGACAATAGGATCTTTCTCTTTATTTAGAAAAAGTAGAGTACTCATCAATGGTTAATGCAAGTCAAGGAGTCTTGTGGCTTCGAAAAATCCTTTCAGAATTTGGATTATCGTAGCAGCGTTTGACTACACTTTTGTGTGACAATTAGAGTTCCATCAAGCTTGCTAAAAATCCAATTCAACATTAGTGAAACAAACACATTGAGATACAAATGCACTTCATCAAAAAGATCATTCATGATCAAGTTCTTGAAGTGATCTTTTGTTGGACAAATGATCAAGTTGCAAACATTTTCACGAAGTCTCTTACAAAAGCGAAGTTTTCCAAATTTCAATCCAAGTTAGGAGTTCAAGAAGTTGTCATTAAGGGGAGATAGTCTCTAATTCCTCCTTCCTTCTCCTATTGTGTTACCTTTGTAAAATCTTCAATCCTATCCCAAGTTGTTCTTAAGGGGGGGTGTTAGGATATTTAGACACTTACAAGTTAGTTAAGATCAACTTGGTCTAATGTGTCTTTTGGTAAAAGTGTGTTTCCTTAGTATACATTAGTATGCATTTGTAGTTATGTAATCTAAAGGTCATGATATGCTTTATATAGAGTGATATGATGACTCATATTCTCCTCAATCTTAAGGGCTATAATGATCTGTGGCTTAACACACGATTGGTCCATAATCTCTATTTAAGGAGCATGGAGGGTCATTTGTTGATGATCGATTGTGAGAAACTCTTATGTACAAATTTTCTCTTTTTCATTAATAAATTTCCCCAAATGGCCATGTTGGTTGGTGCCATGGACTGTTTCCCTCTTAGAGGGTTTTAACCACATAAAAACATTGGTGTTATGATATTTGATCTAGTTGTGTCAGTTATTTATTAAGGTGTTCATATTGTGTAGGAATACCATGTTTTGTCAAACACCATGAAGGCGAAATTTCATCTTTCTAGGACAAATAAACTCATAATCAAGTGGGTATTTGGTCATGGATGGCCTTGTCCTAAAATTGGGAGTGCCTACTCTGACATTGAGGTGGAGAGGTGGAGAGATTGGAAGTGGAACTACGATAAGGGTTCATGAAGTATAAACCAATTGATGGGTATTAGTGGCTTAGCTCCACACTTATTGAGAACACAATGAACATTGGAGACAAGTTGAGAATATCACAATCAATTGTCTCTTTTTCTTCAAGAGAACAATAACTTCTCTAAAATAGACTTGGCTATCTTGATTAAAAAATATCTTAAATATAAGGAAGAAGATGAATTACACTTTGCAATGCATATTGATAAATCACCATTAAATAAATGGGATTTGAACCTAGATAATCATGACCCTCCTTCAAATTTAACATATGTAATTGATGCTTAGTGTTTACCTCTATCTTTATTATGACCCATTGGACACCTTATTTGGCTTTATCCCTTTGCTTTATAACCCATAACGATATCATTGTCTTAATTTTAATTTGTAAAGCCTTTTATGCGTTAGATTTTGTTTACACCTTAGATTTTGTTTACACCTTGCACTTTCTTGGTTCATGTTTTTTATAACTTAGATATGTAAGTTATTAATAAAGTTTAAAAAAATATTTTTTTCATTTAAAAAGCAAGCCCATTTCTTTTTAATCAAAGTTAAATAATTAATTCAATTATTAATTCCCATCAAAGTGCTTTGAAATACATGGGCATGTGCCTTTGGAGATTTCCTCGTCATTTGGAAATTTAATCTAAGGTAATGGGAAAAACTCTAGGTTTCCACGTTGCGAGCTACGTTCTTGGCCCATTCCAAAGGTACGTTCTTGGCAACCTGGGGGAGAGGGAGGGACGCAGGGAGGGAAAGGGAAGTGCGTTCATGGTTGGTTTACCTTACAAGGAGGGGTAAAACTTTTTTTTTTAATTTATAAAAAACATCTACTATATTTCAAAAAACTTTGTGGTGCGTCAATTTTCTTTAACTTCATACCTAACACATTGACTTAGGTCAAAATATTTTTTTAAATTCATAGATAGCATACAATATCTTTAAAAAAAAATGATCATTTTACTGGTGCATCCTATAGACATTAATGCACTGGCATGTAACCTTTCACATGCATTGAGGTAAGTTAAAATATTTCACCATTTTTTCAAAGAAAATCATGTTGATGCACCATATATATTTTAACTACACTAATGCATAATAACACAAAGTGAATCTATTGGAGTTACACTATTTAAAAATATCAATGTGCTTGATACCTACATGACACTAATGTATGGAGGCATGGGGCACACTATGATAGAATAAATTTAAGAAAAAATTACTAAATTGAAAAACACATTTTTACAATTTATTCAATGCTTCCCATCTATACAAGCATAAGTGCTTATTATCTCTTTCAACTACTCCATTGTTTAGTGCTATTGGATTTCCCAATTCCTCGATTCCTTTGCTTCATGGTGTGCTTGTGTTGTTTTTTTAATTTTAAATATTGTACCATTTTTTCATTTTTTCTTTACACAACAACCATACCTCCTTGCAAGAAACTATTTGTTATTCTTTATTTACATTTTCAACAAATTAAAATTTTAGTTTTAATTTTGATTGTTTTTAGAATTTGTTTGAAAAAATTTCCACCATTGTGTCCAAAGCACTCACTTATATTATTCATCAATGCCCTTATAAACCACATCAATGGCAGTACTCCAATATATCATAATCACACAAGGTAAAAACATATATAAGGTTTCATACTTTCATGCACTCTCTAGTGTGCTAATAGAAGTATGAATGCACCATTAGTGCAGCTCCAAGTCATTTTAAGGGCATTGCACATCATTTGTACAACAATTTTGAAGGGTAGTAGTGTGCACATTGATATGTAAGTGCATCCTAAATCCATACACCAATTAAATAAGATACACTACTTAGCGTTGCTTTCGTACATTATAAACATTTTAGACAAAGTTAAGATTTTTCCAATAAATTTTTTTTTCTCTTCTGTGTGTAAATGAATGTATGGATGTATTAATGTTGATGTTTAAAAGGAGCTCTAACAAACTCTGACGGAGGATTCCAAGGACTGGTTCTAGGGTTACATCCTCAGCAGTGAGAAGAATGGTGACCAGAGGGGGGAGTGGGACTCCCTCCTACAAGCAAGTGGTGGTGGACAGAGGGAAAATTCCACATAGTGTAGGGTTTAAGGAACCTCTAACAGGGACCTCGGGATCAGGGCCAGAGAACCATAAAGAGGACAACCAGGGGAAAAAAGAACGAGTGGGGGAGGAGACCCGGGAGGCCCAGAGTAGTACGCCAGAAATGACAAACCCTAGTGGGGGAGGAGGGAACAACCCATGAAAAACAAAAACAGCGTTAATCCCAAAGGTTATTCTAGAATATCCCAAGACCCAACTCTTCAGGGATCAGATGAAGACACACGCCCTGATCTGCAAGTTTATGGGCTTGTGGCCTACAGAAAAGATCTTGCGCAGCTGGATAAAATACCAATGGAAGTCGAGTGGAGAAGAATACCTCCACCTGGGATCGAAAGGATTTTTTACAGCAGTCTTCATGAACTTAGAAGACAGAGATAAAATATTTGAAGGGGGACCATATTTCCATGCCTCAACGGGATTGTACATACGACCTTGGAAGGAAAAATTCTCCGCAAAAAAGGAGACCTTTAAAAGCGTACCAGACTGGCTAAGGATTTACTCCCTCTCACTGGATTACTGCCCACTGTCCACCTTCAAATCCATAGAGAATAAGATGGAGAAATATGTCAAGACGTCTGATGCAACATTAAAAGGGAAGTATACATCCTATGCGAGAATCTGTATAGAGATGGATGTCTCGGGGGCACTCCCAGAGGCAATAAGTCTCGATTTCAGGGATGAGGAATGGATCCAAAGCATAGATTATGAGCATATCTCATTTCGATGTAGAAGGTTTCATGAACATGGGAACTTACTAAGAGAATTCTCGTTAAAAAAAAAATCAGAACAAGAAAACTTAAAACAACAACAGGACGAGGATGGGTTTGTTAGGCCAAACTACAAAGGCAGAGGAAATAAGAGACAAGGAAATCCCCCCACAATGAGCAACCCAGAAGAAAGGAATATAGTTGAAGGACGGGTAAATCCAAAACAAGGGGAAGAGGAGGAACATAAAAGGAAAAAGGAAAGGGAGACAAACGAGCAAGAAGAAAATAAGACCACATAGAGTCAAAACTCTTAAGGAAATCACGGGCACAATAAGAGCACAATCGAAGAAGGATTCAGAGACACAAATACCCCAATGTAGGAGGTCGATGGCGATTCAGAAATGACACCAAGCAAGGTTGGAACAGAAGACCCGAACCTAAGAGATATTGTGGAAAGGGAAGGGATAGACCTCCCAAATATACTGGAACAATGGAAAAATCAAGGAGTCGACAATATACCAACAGAGGAATTGGATCGCATCCAATGCCTATTCATTCTGAGGGAGTAAACAAAAACCAGAGGAATCAAGCGCATGCATGGAAAAATAGGAAACTTGGGTATCAAAATAGGGGAAGGTCAACCACAACACTCACCAAAGCAGGAAAGACAGAAGAAAGGGAGGAAATCAATCAGCGTAGCCCTACAGGAATTAGGAGCGCTTCTGATAAATTCAGGTAAGATAAAAAAGATCTTTCCCAACTCCCCCCCCACTTGTTTAAATGAAGGCTATTACTTGGAATATAAGGGGCCTGAAAAACCCTAGAAAACAACAAATCCTTAAAAATAGACTGAAGATGTAACAACCAGATATATGCTTCATTCAAGAGACAAAATGTAATATAGATAGAATAGAAATAATAAGTAAGAAGTACTGGAATAAGTACAAGTTTCTAACTATAGAGAGTCAAAACATGGTGGGAGGCATACTCACCCTGTGGAACCCACAATTAGTGAATCTTCTCTCTATTGAAGCCACTAGGCACACACTATCTGTAAAAATGCAAGTGATAGGGAACACATAGGAGGTCTTATGTACAAATGTATATGGACCCCAGATATTGGAGGATAAGAGAAGAATGCTCCTGGACCTAGAAAATCTAAAGGAGGGGAACAATAACACCCATTGGATTATGGTCGGGGAATTCAACATTATAACTACTCTAGCTAATAAAAAAGGGGGCAACTAGAGATTGGACAGAGATGCGGAAGAATTCACAACCTTCATTGAAAAAATGGAGCTAGTGGACATCGAGACTAGTAATGGGCATTTTACCTAGAACAACAAAACACATTCACACCACCAAGTGGCCACGAGGCTATACATATTCCTAGTCTCAGAATCCATCATTCTGCAATGTTTAGCGCTAGAAGGCAGCATCCTCCCCTGGTGGGGATCATACCACTGGTCGATGTTATTGGAGACAATTTTTCAGACAACACCAAAGAAAAGGCCTTTCAGATTCGAGAAATTCTAGATCGACTACCAAACCTTCAAGGAGAACATCAAAGCTTGGTGGTAAGAGGATATCCCGGAACAAGGGACAAAGATGTTTAGACTTCAGAAAAAAACTCAAGTACATAAATAAAAAAACTCAAGAAGTGGAACAAAGAATTTTTTGGAAACATGCACTAGGAAAACAAATTGATAGAGGTAATAATGGAAGAGCTACGGGATCAA
>JASDQU010010672.1:58779-77916 GCA_032191745.1 Picea mariana | reverse complement strand
TGGAGAAAAAAATCCATAATTCGGTGGCTTAAGGAAGGGGAGAGAAATACCAAGTTCTTCCATAGATCCATTATAGAGAGAATATCTCATAACATAATTTTGAAGATCCGGGATCAAGATGGGATAGAGAGAGAGTCCTACCAAGGCATTGAAAACACTCTGGTTAAACACTTCCAGGGGATAGCCAAAGAACCCAACTGGGACAAGACCAAAGAAATCCATAGGATAGTAAGGCACATCCCTAAGTTGGTAACAGAGGAACACAATGTCAACATTTTCAAACCCATAGAAAAGGAAGGAGTAGACCAAGTGATTCAGGAGATGCCAAATGGAAAGGCCCCTGGCCCAGATGACTTCACAGTGGAATTTTTTAAAGCTTGTTGGGATGTGGTTAAGCATGATATTTATGGTATAGTATAGGACTCCAAACGCTCACCCTCAATCTTGAAGGCCTTGAACACCATGATGATCACTCTGATCCCAAAAGAAAATGAAGACAGAACTCTGGACCGTTATCGATCGATAGCCTTCTGAAATGTTGTGTATAAGATAATCTCAAAAGTAATAGCTAATAGATTGAAACCACTTCTCCCAACTCCGATATCACAGGAACAGGTGGGATTCGTGGAGGGGAGGTAGATTCTGGACAAAATCATACAAGCCCATGAAATAATACATACCCTAAAAAGTAAAAATAAAGCGGGGATGTTAATCTAGTTGGAATTGGATAAGGCTTATGACAAAATAAGTTGGCACTATATGGAAAAAACGATGGAAGCATTTGGTTTTGACCAGCACTGGATTAAATGGATCATCAACCTAGTCTCTACAACAAGCTTCTCGCTTCTAGTAAATGGGGCTCCAGCCAAGTCGTTCTACCCCTCTAGGGGTATAAGACAAGGGGATCCTCTATCCCCTTTCCTGTTCATTTTAATGATGGAAGGGATAAGCAGGAGCATAAAGACAACAACGGTTGAAGGTGAAATCAAAGGTCTAAAATTGTTTGAAGACTTCCCAACCTCAACACACCAACAGTTCATGGACGATACCTTGCTCCATGGAATCCCCACGGTCAAGGAAGCAAAGGCATACAAAATTGTTTTAGAAGAGTTTGGAGAGGCCTCGGGGGCTGAAGTAAACCACTCTAAATCTATGATATACTTCTTCAACACAAATCCTGCAATCCAAAGGAACCTAGCCAACATATTGCGGTTTGAGCGGAAAACACTCCCAACAAAGTACTTGGGGCTGCCCCTGACAGACAGGGAATGTAGGAACATAACGTGGGAAGGAGTCATCAACACGCTGCAGGAGAGGGTTAATAATTGGACTTACATAACTCTAAACCTAGCAGGATGGTTAATCCTTACTAAATTGATCCTACAAGCAATCTCGGTGTATCTTATGTCGTGTTTTTGGCTCCAAAATGCATCCTACAAAAAATTAGAGAAATCCAAAGAGACTTCCTATGGAGAGGAGATGAGGACAAAAATAAATGGGCCCTGGTGGCATGGGACAAAGTGTGCATACCAAAGAACAAAGGGGGCCTCGGATTACAAGACCCACAAGTCACCAATGAGGCATACGAGGCAAAACTGTGGTGGAGATGGGTAAAGGAAAGCTTGGTGCCATGGGTTAAACTGTGGAAAGAAAAATACACCCCAGAGATCAACCCCCAGGAGAGGATCAGGTTCATGGGAACAAGGGAAGGGTCATCCATCTGGAATATTTCCTAAAGGAATAAAAATTGGATACAAAGTCACGGTTTTTGGGAAATTAGGAATGGGAGAACAATGAGATTTTGAGAGGATGCTTGGCAACAGGAACCCAGAATGGAAAACTGGGATAGAGAGTTTATCAAGCAAGAGATGATTCAGAAAGGAAAAATGAAACTCCATCAGTACTAGAAACAGAGGGAGGAGAATGCCAAATGGAGAATTTGGGACAAAATCAACCCACAAAATAGAGCTTAGGGAAACCCAGTGATGAATGAGATTGAGGAGGAATTGGGTAAAAGGAAAATTGGGGTCTCAGAATAGGAGGACCAATTAAAGTGGGGAAGTAAGACTCGAGGGGAATTCAATCTAAAAGAGGCCCGACACTACATAGTAGAACATGACCAAGAAAACCTAGAACCACATTGGGAGAGGATCTGCGAGGGCCCCCAATGGACAAAGATTAAAGTGTTCGAATGGTTAATCCTAAACAAGAAGAAAATGACGTGGGAGAACCTAACAAAAAGAGGATTCATTGGACCCTCACGGTGTCATATGTGTGAGGTCCAGGAGGAATCGACGGATCATATCCTAGATGAGTGAAACTATACAACCGAGATCTAGGATTGGGTGGCCTGTATTTATTACCAGTCCAATAGGGTAAGGGGGGATATCATATCCACAATAAAAAACTGGAAGAAGAGGTATAGTGATAATGAGGTGGTGAACCTGTGATGGGGTATAACGTTGGAGATGGTAATATGGGAGATTTGGAAAGAACAAAACAGGCAAATATTTAAGAATGAAATCCAATCAGCCTCAAGGATAAAGGACATTATCATAACTCAAATAAGAGAGACAATACAGAGCCTTAACCTTAACAACTCCAAGAACAAAAACATAGGCCAAGACTTATGCATTTTGGAATATTTCTATCTGAAAGAGTGGAGCTTCAACATACCTGTGGCCCGAGATCTGCAGATCCAGACAGGAGTTGATACTTGGGTTCCTCCTCTGACAGGATTCATTAAGTTGAATTTTGACAGGGCAGTGAAAGGAAATCCAGGGGTGGAAGGAGCTGGTGGGGTAATAAGAGATAGTGGAGGGACCATATTACGCCTGTATGCTAGTAGCATAGGAAATTCCACAAATAATGCGGTGGGGTTTGGAGCTCTGGAACTTGTCTTGGAAATTATGCGTAGAGAGGGCATGGCGAATGTCATTGTGGAAGGTGATTCAACACTAGTTGTCAAAATTGCAAATAAACTCCAGTATGGAACTAGGGTGGAAAAGGTGCAAAGGAATTAGTGTCTAGCACATTCCCTCCATAAAATCAGGAACACCTGAGAACCCTGAACATGATAGAGTTTAGATGGATTCGCAGGGTGGTGAATGTGCTAGCGGATAGGCTAGCCAATGAAGGGGTAAACAAGGAGGGACATGAACTGGATGAGGTTTGGTCCAGAATCCCAAGGGGGAAACTCAGATCGGACTACATCCACTTGGTGGAAAGAGATCACAGTGGCATCTTTAGAGATGAGGATCACATCAAGGATGACATGGGGATCCTCGACCTGATGTGGGACCCAGGAGGCATATGATAGTCACAACACTTGGCCCCCAGTTATCATGTGGTAACACGACATGAAGCAAGTGGGAAGACGAAAGGAAGTACTGAATAGACGCAAGTGTAGAGGTGATAGTAAGGAAGAGAGACCAAGTAGCAGGTTGAAAAATCATGACGAGTTAAGGGGTGTGGAGATGGTAATTACCAAGGGAGGATCATCATCCCCTAGGACAAGTATGATACCAAGAGCATCCAGATACAACGCAAGTAGGGACAAAAGTAAGGACTGGGGAAGAGATCGCAACATAATGGCCCGCCCGGCCTTACCATCCAATAAAGAAGGTTGAGCTCACCACCTCAGATTAAAATTAGTAGGAGGTACAGGCCCTCAAAAGAGGGAACATTATAAGAAGAAGATCTTCAGACAAGGCTGCAACCAAAAGGTGTTAGATAGTAGTGAAAATTATAGTCTCAAGAGCAGGCTAGTTAAGGAGAGACAGAGAGTGAGGCACTGAGAGAAAGGGAAAAGTAGAAAAATGGGTAGGCATAGAGGCATGGCGCACTTGAAACATACCCAGAGAAAGACAAGCCCCCAGGGGAAGGATATCCCGAAAAGCTCGAGGTGCTTGACTAGAATTGAGCAGGCTACAAGAGAGGCAAAGAAAATGTTCCATATGATGGTCTCACCGAAAGGGAAGGAAACAGTCAGTAAGTGGGAGGAAGAAATCAAGGAGGAGTGGAGCGGTAAAGAGTGGGGGGAGTTTGTGCAGGAGGTAGACTGGATAAAATATTTGGGGGCTATCCATCCCAGGGAGACCCTCTACCATAGAACGGTGGAGATGGCATGGTTTACCAAAATCTTGATAGGGAAAGTAAATTCTGATCGGGAGGAGGCACGCCAGGAAGACCACCGAGATATTAAAACTATGTTGGACAAAATTCATCGTCGTATCAGTGGGATGGAAACTAGTGTCAAGTTGTTAGTGGAGGTTGAAAAGGACCAGAAAAGTTAACAAGAGCGGTTGGTTGTGCAATTCCATATGTACCTGAGATACATCCACCACATGGACATAACGCCTACAGATGGACAAGGAGGACTGGCCCAAATTAGAAGAACCAGAACTGTCTCCCCAAAGGAGGACAACAAAGGCCAAATGGGTGGGGTGAAGGACCACTCCCAGGTGCTTTAGCAACTTTTAGTATTATATTTGTAATGTCTTTTGTCTTTAATGGCAGTCATGCCCATGAAGTAGTAGGTTTTATTATAAATTGTGGTAGGTTGTGGTAGTATCAGTTGAGTGGTTAGTTACCTCTATATTTTTTGGCTATGCTTCTCATACTTTAAAAAGGGAGATATGGTATGGTTTCCAATTTTGGCAGACCAGTTACCTCTAGGATGTTTATTAAAAACCAGCAGTAAGGGTCCCCTGGTCTGGTTTCCTTTAGGCAGACCAAGATCCCCATTTTGTATCATATTTAATACAGTAATATAGTGTTCTACTCTGACTTACAAAAAAAAAGAATGTATGGATGTATTATTTGCACTATGCCATGGTAAGTGCATTGTAGTTGCCCACACTGAATGACAATGCTTAGCATACATTAGTCGATGGTGTGTCCTTACATTATAAGCATAATGAAAAGATATAAAATGTTTTCCAATGAAATTTTTCACGCTTTTTGGTGTGCTAATGAATATATGTAGACATCATGTATATTGATGTGCTTGAAAATATAGCGGTACACTGAAGATGGTGCATTTGATTAAACATGGTGCACTATTTGCATGAATAACAAATAATATTTCCAAACTTATAGATCTAATCATTGCATGAAATATTTAGTAAGAGCTTGGTATAAATTGAGTGCATTGGTCTAGTCAATGCCTTATTGAATTTTGTGTGCACTTTTCACGGTGGGCATCGTCTAAACGTTTTATGTTTTGACATTTTCGTCAGAATCCGACAATATAAATATGAACAAAATCTCAATCTTTTGTTGTTTAAATTGCATTTTTGAATGCATAAATGGATTGAGCTTGTTGAAAAACCACTAGAACGGTCTCATTATATAAACTTGACCACTCAAATTTACAAATCCAACAATTTCTCACCGAATTACAGGAAAAATTAAATGGATAATATCCCAAAAAAACAAAAACGTCATTATATTAGCTTCAGAAGAAGTCCTTATATTAGCTTTGAGTCAGGGCCCACTAACAAATGTCATATATTGAGAAGTTCAATGGAAACAAAATGTGTTTAACGACTACTTTCAAATGGATTGATGAGGGCCTTATAAATTAATTTAGTATGCATAGTGTAGAGAAGAAAACCACGAAAGGAGGTTGTCCCTTCAAATGGGAGAGGGTAGATTCCTTGATCTAGTGCGTAGGCTCACGGCCCTTGGTTTTTCTTTTCTTGTGATTTCTTTTTCATTGTTAGTTCTTGTCCCTAGGCATAGAGTATTGTTTCCATTTTTCAATAGTTTGAGACTAGTGCACAAAAATTTAAAAAAATAAAATTGACTTGTGTAAAGTTTAAATTTTTTTATTTAATTGTTATTTTTAAATGAAATTACTTGAATTTTTATTAGTTTAATGATATATCATTAATAGAAATTAAAAATAAATAATACATATGTTTATGTTAGTTATAGGGTATTTGTTGGTGGTAGGGTGGCTTGAATACATTTTAGCTTGGTCTATTTAATAGGCTTGGTAGGTGGTAGTCTTAATATGCTTATGGAGGTTTCTTCAATGGACCTTGAAATGGAGGTTTTCTTTGATGTTGTTGGAAAGGCTAAATCCAAGTGGTATTCTATGTTACCCTTCCCCGTGCACCCTTGAGGACATGGTTTTTATATAGAAAAGACATATTTGTGGTGGGATTTAGCAATATTTTGTGCTTGACTTGTGCAATGAGAAAATCAAGGGATTGTATGGTGAGTTGGAACTCAGTTGTTGAAATTGTTGATGCAAGTATTGAGAGTTAGCAAGAATTCTTTGGAGATATTGGTGGCGATTTTCAATAGGGCTTCGCTCACATAGTACATGTGGTTCTTGTGCATGTGAAATTAGTCCTCTAGATTTGACATTGGGATCTTCACCTGAAGGGTGCTCCACTATGTGTTTTAACTTTATGCCCACAAATTTGTGGAGTTTCTTAATGACTATGGTTGTTTCCTACTCATCCAAGGGCCTCATCATAGAAATAAAATCCTATAATCCCTAAGTAACATGGCATTATTTGGTGAATTAGGTGCTCTTAGAGGGATTATGTGGAGCAAAAGAATCAATATCAAACTTTTTTTTCATATTTCAATTCGTAATTCGTAATTAGGATATATAGAACTTTCTTTAAAACTTTCATTTGTAGTTAGGAAGGATAGTCTTAGAGGTCTTTTGAGTTTTGGGTATTTAGTTTAGGTGTTCTTTGAGTAGTATGGGTTACTTTTATTTGCAGTTTATGTTGGTTATGGTCATCACTTCTAGTGGAGTAGGCACAACTCAACTTCTTGTTTAATCTAAGAGTTTATGTTAATGCTAGTGCTAGATTGAATTATGGAGATGTCCTAAGCAAGTGCCTTAAATGTTTCTAGAAGCTTAGAGATTTGCTAGTCTTCCTTCCAATTAGCATGTTACATGGTGTGAGCATTTAGGAATTACATATGCACTCTTGTAGGGCACAAGTTTTCCATTTTTAGTTAAACTAGCACACATCCATATTAAACCCCTCATAGATGTCAATTTGAAATTGAAAACCATGCAGGTTTGTTGTGGTTAAATGTGTTGAGCTATAAGAAATCTAAACTAGTATAAATATTGCTTGTTAGCAGTTCCAATCTCAATAGCACACCATGTGTGGTTGTTCATGTTGTGTTAAGTTATGAGGAATTCTATATGGATTAGGATTGCTTGTTTTTGTGGATCAAGAGCCATGGGGAAATACTTCAACTTGAGTTGTTCATTTGAGATATAAATAAAGAGGCTTTCATTGTGTGGGTTTAAATGTAGGTGGATCTAGTGGGTAGCTACTATAATACTTGTGATCATGCAAATTTGACCTTCCAATGGATTTTATTTTCATAATACTTTCACGGAGTGTGAAAGAGTATGAAACCCAAACTGATGCGAGAGGTCAATTGGGATAAACAATGGAATCAAAATTGTTAGTTTATAGATTAATTATTTTCTATATTAAGGATTAATTTGAATTGATGAGGTCATGTTGTGGTGTGTTGATTAAGCTCAAAATATACGTTGAAATAAGTTATGTAGTCTATAATTTGGATTTCATGTTGCTTGTAGTGTGTTCCATCTATCATGGTTTCTTTACCTTTAGATCTCACACATTAATTATAAATTGGATATGTAGTAGCATTGGTATGTGATGGTTCATTGATTATATCACTAGAATGGATTCATTTCAAGCCTGAAGAGGGATAACCTAAGTGTATTTTTATTTTATTGTAATTTGTTTTCATTTCTCTACCATTAGTACTAGAACCCAACTCATTACAATTCATGGCTTTAGAGTATTGAAACCCAAATTTCAAGTGGGAGATGGAGACAATGATTAGTACTACTGGAAAATTCCATAGGATATTATGATGTCAAGGCAGACACATAAGGTTGATGTTGTTAATCTTGGTTCTGATCTAGTAGGTGAAACTACAATTGCAATGGCATTTGCATTGATGGTATTTAGAGAATCAAATCCTATATGTTCCCATTACTTCTACAACATTCAATATAGGGATAGATTAACATTTCATCAAATTCTTGATCAGTATAGCACCGAGAGGGTATTAAACCCTCTCAACAACTATTGTCTTGTTGTAGTCAGTTCTTTGCATGCACCAATCTAATAACTCCCCCAATTCAAGTCTTGCTACAATTAGTTCTTTACATGCACAAAATCAATTTGAGCTCTAATTTATCTTGTTACATGCACAACTATTTTCATTTGCTAATAAATATAGAGGAAAGTGTAGTAAGAGAATCAACATTGTTGGGAAGTACTACTCATTAGTGAGAGGCTCTCAAGTTATTTGAACTTCAAAGGATCTACTCTAGACTTGTTACATTGGTTGTTGTTGTTTTTTCTCTCAATTGTACAGTCACTCTCAATTAGACTCACCAAAATTGCATGTGGTTTCTACATAATGAGTTGTTGTGGTATACCTCCTATGTCCAATTCATTGTTAATAATATCGAGTCTCTCGGGGTTATAGATGGGCTATTACAAATTTTAGTTTGGATGTGAAAGACACATCCTACAAGTCTTGAAATATAAGATACTATCGAAATGGTTGAGTGCACTCCACACTAAACATGCTTTGTACATAAATATAAATAGGTGAGTCTTCAATCCTTTGTCTTTCCTTCCAAACTTGATAGCCCCACCATTCATATTAGAGTAATAATTATGTTATTCTCCAATTGAGAAATTTTCCATGAATTTCTAGGTTCTCATGGAAGGTAAGGGTAGGAAATACTCTTCTACACTAGAGCAATATTAGTGCAAACACAAGTTCCTTCTCCATTATTTCCTCCAGTAGGTCATTTTTGGTTCATTCTCTAGTTTGAACCATTTTTTTTTTGGAATATAATTTTTCTTCTTGAAGCTAGTAATAATGAAAATATGATTTTGATCTTATAACTTAAGGTTGGTGGTTTGTTTGTAGTAACTTAAATTTTCTAATTCTAAATATCATTGTATCACCATAACTTCTCTTTAAATTTAGTTATATTAATAATATTAATAGTCTTGATAATTTGAAGGGCATCATTTTTCATTATTAATCAATAATGAAGCCAAAGAAATACAATCGCTAATACACCCTCTCTTCATCCTTGATATTTGAGGGTGTTTAGTAGAAACCCTTACTAATATTTGAGGGTTTTTAGTAGAAACCCCTCTCTTTATGTTCGTCACCTTATAAGGGAACGCCGAAAAAAAATTGGGTAATATATGTTTTTATGGCCATCATATTTAGTGAGAAAAAAGACAATAAAACAAAGATAATATATAGAATTGAATGGCGTAATAATTTTTTCCAAGTATATATAAAAAACAAAAGATGTTACATGTGTACATTTTTCAATTCTAGATATCATCTAAAACTATTTGTTACCTAAATATCGAATCATAATTTGTTACTAAAAATAAAATAAAAAACATAAAGCAACTTTTATTATCATCACTAATTATTAGAAAATACAAAACCATGTCATTGTTGTCAATTAGAACTAATTAGATTAATTGTTAGTAAGATAAATTATATATATCTTCTCAAAACATGAAAGACTTAGATATACCTCATGTTTTCCTCTAATTATTTTGGCAAACACTAAAGTGGTGCATAAACATATATGCATAGTATACAAATAACAATGATATTTGAAATTGTATCAGCTAATTAAATGTTGCATGTATAGAATTATGTTCAAAACATAGAAGAAGCTACAACTTTGTGACCTCCCTTATGGCATAAGAGAATTGTAGGGGTAGATTAGTGATCAAAGATACAAATTTTAACTGTGTAAGTGACAAAGAATACAATTGTGTCACTTCTTCTTTTTTGGACAAGACCTAGGTAGTATCTTTCATTTTTTCATAGAATTTGTAGGAAAATGTTGGTGCAATGCACATTCCTTATATAATTGTGGTGTGTGACATTGAAGCAAAGGTGTTTTGCTTCATTGCCCACTTTTAACAATCTATCATAATCAGTAACTTGTCCCCTTTCCAACATTCCCTCAAGAAATTTGCAATAGACAAGAAGACTAATAACCTTTTTCTTTTCTGTGCAGAGAGGGGGAGGCATCATAGGCTTGACGAGAAGCAGATGAAATCCAAGTTGTCAAACCATGGAATTACCCACACCATAACCAATAAAATAGATTATTTGTAAAATGTTCTAATACACTGAATTAAGAAATTAATCACCATTCCCTTGACTAAGGATCTCTAATAAATTTTATTTCCTAAGTAGTCCAATATTAGTTAATTTCCCCCTTGAAATTCATGGTCCATGGATAGTTTATTGAAATTGAAAAGCATGGTTCATAGATAGTTGAGTGAAGTTGAAATGTTTTATTAATATTCATACGACTATTGAATTTGTAAAATTTTATTAACATTCACGAGAGGGAAAATTCTATGATTTATTGGACTAATAAAAATATATATGAAAAAATGATTTTATTATATGACAGTTATAATTTATTTTGAAATTCCTAAAAAATGTTTAAATTAATTACTAATTATTTAGTTTTGAGGTTATCTCAAGAGGTCATGAGCTATATGTGACATCTCTCCCTCAAAATTGGAGAAATCATGGGTTCAATTGTCTTGAGGGGGTCAAACTATGTAATCAAGCCTAATGGTTTACCCCGTTTACTCAAAGGATTTTCTATTACTCTTAATATAGCAAGAAATTATTGGTAATTAAAATTAAGTGGGAAATCATTGAGGGAGAGCTCTGCAACTAGGGTTTAGAGTTGCACCGCCGCCGCCACGAACTGTGTCACCACGAAAACTGCCCCATGGGGGCTCATGTCTCGTAGGGAAGGGGCGTCGACCGACGTCTTTTATAGCCAAATCACGGAAAATGAAAACCTTGCAGTAGGAGTGAAAAGGCCGACCTTTGAGCCGCCTCCAGACATGCGCCCGAAGATCCTCATGGAAGGGACCTTCAAGGATCGAGAGATGGATATCGATCTGGTTAAAGAAACTGCCCCTGCAAACGCCTCAGTACCTTGGATGTCGGGAAAATGCATTCCACAGGCACCACAGGCTGCAAAATATGTCATAAGATCACCACGCATAGAAGAGCAGAAGCAATATATGCGAGACTATGCCCTGGTGGGAAAATTTCTAGGGCTCTGGCCTTTTGAGCGTGATCTAGTCAGATGGATACAGCACTGGTGGAAACCAAAAGGTCACTACGATCTTCAACTGGGTTCCAAAGGGTTATTCACAATCATCCTCCACAATCTTGAGGATCACAACCGCATCTTTGACGGGGGGCCATATTTTTACAACTCGGCTGGACTCTTCTTAAGATTTTGGATAGAAAAGTTCAGCCCTGAGAAGGAAGAATTTTCCCATGCGTCGGTTTGGATTAGACTGTACTCTCTTCCCTAGGAATTCTGGCTGGAAGAGGTCCTGGCCAGCATTGGCAACACCATTGGCATCTATGTTAAGTCTTCCAAAGCCACCAAGCAGCGGCGCTACACCTCCTACACGCGAATCTGTGTGTATCTAAACATAGCTAAGCCGCTCCCAGGATCCATAACACTGGAGTATCATGACGAGGACTGGTCTCAAACCATTGACTACGAACACATTCCTTTCAGATGCAAGAAATGCCACGAACATGGTCATCTCTTCAGAGAATTCCCTCTCAATTCGACTCACAAAGAAGGGAACCTAGAAAGAGGCAAGGACAAGGAAGTCTTTGTACAACCAGCAGGGAAAAGATGACAAGGAGGAAGAAAGCAACCGGCTCAGGTAAGTAAAGATCCTTCAACTAGCAATAAGTTTGCAATTTTACATGATCAACCAGAAAACCCCACAACCCCTGCAAATCCAAATGTACCACCCCTGGACAATGGTCCCCAGCCACTTAGCCAAAGTACTGAATGGCCCCCACAGAGTAAGGAACTAGATCTCCCTCCCCTAGACTTGGCACAGGATCTGCAAGATTTGCAGGAGACAAAAGATGGGGACGAGGAAATGGAGATGGAGGAGCAAGACCTAGCCGAGGTAGATCTGGAGCACCTGGAGCACGCCTATAGGCAGAAAAAACTTTACACTATACCCATGGATCAACTACGGAAGGTGCACAAAGTATTTCTCAACTCTTCATCCGGGTCCTCAGCATGAGCTAGCAAAGTCTTGGGAATCCAGGGTAGTCAGACAAAGAAACCAAATAAATCCCAGAAAGATGAAAAGAAAAGGGGGAGGAAATCCACAAACAAGCTCATACAGAAAATAGGCAACTTCATGGTGAACTCGGGGCAGATCCACCTAATCTCAGACAGCTTCCCTCCTCTCCCCACCCCTCCATCATCATGAAGATCATATCATGGAATATCAGAGGCCTCAACAGACGTAGCAAGCAAAAAATGCTATGAGAACTGATATTAGTGGAAACACCAGACATTGTTCTATTGCAAGAAACAAAATGCACCTCAGAAGACATTGACAGGCTACTTCCCAATTGTTGGAGGCAAGGGGGAGCAGCCTCAATTGACACCACAGGAATGGCTGGAGGATTGACTATCCTATGGAACACCAATTTCATGCTGATGGAAAACTTTTTCACTACCAAATGGTCCATCACAGCAGATTATAGGCTCATCATCTCAAACAAGCCCAGACATCTGACCAATTTCTACGGCCCAGCCACTCCAAGGGATAAGAAAGCCTTCCTCAAAATCCTGAGTTATTTATCCAGCCTTACACGATATAATAGATGAATTGTTGGTGGGGATTTCAATATCATCCGCAGCCTAGAGAAAAAAAAAAGGAGGATCAAGATGACTATATCGAGACTCCAGCGACTTCAACAGCCTAATAGACAACCTTCACCTTATCAACCTGGAGGCCAGCAACGGCATTCATACTTGGACAAACAGAAGGACAGGAATACATCAAATCGCCTGCAAACTAGATCGATTCCTCATCTCGGAATCTCTCATGATGGATGGCACGGCAATGGAATCTACTATCATGAACCTCTCTAGTTCAGATCATTGGCTCATACAATTATGGTTGGATGTCCCGGCCACACCTGGAAAAAAACCCTTCAGGTTTGAACAGTTCTAGCTAGACCACCCTGATTTCCAAGCAAATATCCAAAATTGATGGCGAGAGGCAGTGATCCCTCGCGGTTCCAAAATGTACAAATTCCAGCAAAAGTTAAAGAATCTCAAACAAACTCTCAAAATTTGGAACAAGCATACCTTTGGAAACATTTTTGAATTTCAAAAACAGTTGTTAGAACAAATGGATGAAATTCAGCACCAGATCAGAGAGCAAGGGCTAACGGAGGAACTAAAAGACTAGGAAATAAAAGTAACTCAATAGATTGAGGCTAGGAAAAAACAGGAGGAAATCTTATGGAAACAGAAATCACGTGTTCAGTGGCTCAAGGAAGGGGAACGCAACACCAAATTCTTTCATAGAACTGTTATCCAAAGGTGTCACTCTAATAAGATCATGCATCTCATCTCGGATGAAGGGGAAACCATCCACTCCCGTGTTGATATGGAAACAACCCTGATCGAGTATTTTCAAAGCCTCCTCACAGAGCCCATCCAAGATAGACATGAAGCAATCAATAAGGTTATGCGGCATGTGCCCTCCCTTGTCACCCAAGAGAAAAATGCATCCCTCCTCAGGCCCTTCACAATCGAGGAAGTAGATCAAGCGCTTCAGGACACCCCCAAGTGTAAGGCTCCTGGCCCCGACGGCTTCACCGGCGACTTTTTCCACTACTGTTGGCCGATGATCAGGACAGAGGTCTAGGAAATTTTGGAAGACTCTCGAGCCACTGGACAGGTCCTCCAGGCTCTCAATGCCATTTTCCTTACCCTAGTTCCCAAAGAGGGGCAGGCTTATTGGCCCAAGTAGTACAGGCCTATAGCTCTCTGCAACATCATCTACAAACTCCTCACCAAGGTGATAGCTTGAAGACTCAAGCCTATCCTACCGATAATCATCTCCCCAGAGCAATCCAGGTACATTGAGGGCAGGAAAATCCTGGATAGTGTCATCTTATCCCATGAAGTAATTCACTCCCTGCAAAAGACCAAAACTCCAGGTATGCTCCTCAAATTAGACCTCTCTAAAGCCTTTGATAAGATAAGCTGGGAGTATATGCAAGCAATGCTTCTAGCTTTTGGTTTTGATCAAAATTGGATAAAGTGGATTTTGAATCTAACCTCCTCGGCTTTCTTCTCTCTTCTCATTAATGGTGTCCCCTCACGACCCTTCTCCCCTTCAAGAGGGATTATACAGGGCGACCCCCTCTCCCCTTTCCTCTTCATCATCCTAGCCGAAGGCCTTAGCCGCTCAATTCATGCAGCCCTAGAAAACAACCTTCTGACAGGATTACCCTTGCACGGCATCTCGCCCCCTATCTTACACAGCCAATTTGTGGATGACACCCTCCTAATGGGAATCCCTACTGTCCGGGAATCCAACTCTATCCAGGAGATCCTCCAAACCTTCTCTGACGCCTCAGGCCTGGACTGCAACAAGGATAAGTCCCAAATATTTTTTTTCAATATGCCCCCACCGATTCAACGCCATATCTCGGATATCCTTGGATTCAACAGAAGCTCCCTTCCGTCCAAATACCTTGGCATTCCCTTGATCGACAATGCCCTCCGTAATTCCTCCTGGGAACCTCTTTTGTCTTCCTTCTCTAAAAGGCTCTCTTCCTTGACCTTTAGAGCCTTAAACCTTCCCAGTCATCTCACTCTCCTCCAAGTCATTTTTCAGGCCCTCTCGATCTATTCTTTTTCCGTGCTAGAAGCTCCGAAGTTTGTCCTCACAGCCATCAAAAGCTTACAGAGAAACTTCATTTGGAAAGGCCTCAACAAAGGGAAGAAAATAGCACTAGTCAGCTAGGATAAACTCTGTCAGCCCAAAAAACAAGGAGGACTGGGATTAAGGGACCCCTCTATAATGAACAAGGTCCTCAGCGCCAAAATTTGGTGGCGCTGTCTAAAAAATCCCAACGATATTTGGGCCAGACTCTGGAGGAAGAAATACGCTCCAAACATGGCAGAGAAGAACTTAATAAGATGGAATGGAGACAACTCGGGCTCTTTAATTTGGACAGCGGCCAAGCAGAATAGACAGCTGGTGACTCGGCACACCTTCTGGGAGATAGGTAATGGGGAAATGGCTCTTTTCTGGCAAGACTCTTGGCAGTAGTGGCCAGCTTTGAATGCTGAAGAATGGGCCCGTGACATCTGCGCCCAAGCCACACGGGCAAGCCTGACAAGAGTAGCTGACTACTGGCAGGACAATCCCACGGAGGATGCCTGGAGATGCTGGCATTTGGATAGAGAACGCCTTAACCTGGAGGCGCATATAGATTTGGCAGCTTTGCAAGAAGAGCTGACCAAATGGAAAATACCCAAAATTGCAGGAGAAGATACTCTTCGATGGGGATACAAGCCACAAGGCTCTTTCAGCACGCGGGAAGCCTATCAAATCAAAACTTAGTCAAACCCCCTCCCTGCTTCGAAAGTTTGGAACAAAATTTGGAGTCTTAAACATTGGCCTAAAATCACTCTATTCCTTTGGTTGGTCTCCCATTCCAGCATTCTCACATGGGACAACCTCTCGAAAAGAGGTTTTGTGGGACCCTCTTTATGTATATTGTGTGGAGATGCAAAGGAAACCATGAACCATCTCCTCAACTCTTGCCCTTACACAGCTCAAATTTGGGATCAAGCAGCGCTTATCATGCGTACCTCAAACCATCTCAAGGATAGCATCCTCAAAACTATTACGAAATGGAGGGACAAGGCTTTTCACTCCCCTCTCCTTAATTGTATATGGAAACTTCTACCCAGCTTTATTCTTTGGCAAACGTGGAAAGAAAGGAACAGGAGAATCTTCATAAGCATCTCCCTCCTGTGGCAACAGTGTTGGCCTCAATGCCATCGCAACATCCTGGAAACTCTCCACCTACGAAACTGGTCCAGCGCAGACTTAACCTGCCCTCCTTCTGAACTCCCCATCCTCCAGCATTGGATACCACTTTCTTCTCTTCAGACTCTCCCCTCCCCTTCTCCCACCCCCCCTTCTAGCATCCCCTCCTCTTGGTCTCCCCCCCTGGAAGATTTCATCAAGCTCAATTTTGATGGAGCCTCTAAGGGTAATCCAGGGGCTGTCGGCTATGGAGTAGTCTTCTGCAACCATCATGGGAACATTCTCGTCATAGGCATCGGATGCATCGGGCACTCTATGAACAATACAGAAGAACTCTGGGGTCTTATCAAAGGACTGCAATTGGCCATCAAAAACAATTTTACCAGGGTAATCGTCGAGGGGGACTCCCAAGTCATCATCGGCCTGCTATGTAGAATCTTAAACGGGGCTAATCCAGACAGCATTTTGCCTAGCTGGAGACTCTCACACGGCCTGCAGATCATCGTAGATCTAATGCATCCAAATCAGGCTATCATTCCTGCACACATTAGGAGGACGATGAATCAAGTTGCAGACGAACTGGCTAATCTGGGTACCAACTAGAGTGGTCCAAAACTCTATTGCAGCTCAGCCCGGGATCATGATCACCCTATTCTCCAGCAGTGTATCCGCAAAGCTGAAATGGTGGATGTCTCCCTGGATGGGGTGTTAGGGCGGCGAACGTAGCAGACGAAGGGGGCAGGCATCAGCCACCACGGCACAGAGGCACGTGACGGGCTCATGCCACAGCCCGTCACCCTCCCATCCAATTAAATAGCCTTTACTTTGATTAGAGGGCGCATTTATGGAATCTTCCTCTCCATATTTGTGTCTTCGTTTGGCTTGGGTCACAATGGTTATCACTCATCTTCGCTTGCATTCTGGAGGAATCTACCCTGTGCAGCCATGGCATCCAGGGCCTAATTCAGATAGAATTCTCTGGTTCCATGCAGCCCCTGTTCACCACCAGGTCACACACCTTTGCATAGTGTACCTTCTCTCACCAGCTAATAACAGCTATCACTTTATGCCGCGTCCCAGGGGAAGGCCATGAAGGGGCTCTCCCTGGAAGCCTCGTCGGCCCTCGGTCTCTCCCCCCGACTCACCTTCCATATGTTCCTCCCCCCTGCTCCAGTCCAAGCATCTCGTGGCTTCATCTCATGATCCACCAAACTTGCAGTTTGGTTGTTTTGCGATAATACCCCGGTTGTCGAGCTCCTTCCCGCACCCTCCGATGGCTTCCACTGCTCCCACACTAGTCCCTGACCCTCTGAGAAACTCAAGCGGTGAGCCTCCTCCACATCGCAAGCATGAGGGTGTTGAATACCAATTCATTGATTCCTTCAACAGTGCACAGTTCAGAGGCAGCCTAGCTATCCTTCACGGCCTAGTTTTTGAGCTCCGCCAAGGGGTGGCGGATCTCCAGTTTCGACTACAAGCAACAGATGAAAAGGTGGAGGTCTTTCTTCAGACTCTCTCCTCCATGCACGCATCTTTCTCCTCGAACTCGGTAGATGTGACCCCCATGGAGGAACCTAGAGCAGCTCCAGATGAAGGACATGACAGGACACAACGCTCAACAGCGACTGCACGGGAGCAGGGCGCGCGAGAGTGCAGTGTTGCAGAGACGGACTCGGCAGGGATACTGATGCAAAATGATACCACAAAGGCTGATGGAACCATGGGCAAAGTGAAAGTCGACCGGCAATGGTCAGACCAAGTGACGTATGTCGAGGAGGAGCCCTGGACAAAAGACCTCCACGCCACGTGGCCGGGATATCTACCAGGTGTCTAAGTCTATAGTGTTTCACAATGTCTTGTCAGCCTTTTGTTAGTTTAGTTGATGAACAGTTTATATAAGACTACTTTTCTTAGCTTATCTTACTATCTATGCTAGACTCATTTGCTGGCTGCACTGGTTTCCCCTCTGTTGGGGCAGTCCAGTAATTACAGTATGGCTATCACTGTATTTTGTAACTTTGCCCCAGTTCTGGAAGGTTTTTAATATATGATACTTCTTACTTAAAAAAAAAAAAAAAATTAAGTGGGAAATCATGAAGGTATTCACACATCACAAGACCACTTCATCGTTAACCCAATTTGATTCCATCCTTAAGGCTTATGGTAAAGGTGTGGTGTGAAATCCAACATTATAAAACATTCTCATAAACCACAATGAAGGTGAGCCTTATTTCTTGGACAACTATGAATATCTGGAATACAAGATGCATACAAGTAGATATACCTATACCATTATTCAAATAAACATCACATTGTTGTAATACGTCGATGTTTGACATCGCACTTGTAATGCAAAAGTTAATTGATTGACAAGGGTGACAAATTGTCAATGAATTACTTACAAAGGGCCAATGAGACTTTTAGAGTGGTAATCACAGTCAGATTTAATAATAAATTAACATCAATACCACACCATATTGAACAATGATAAATATGTTCTCCTTATTGTTGTTATTACTTCATACAACACATGCATAAGTGGAGGGAGACCCCCAATTCTCAATTATAATTCTAAACATTTGTTAAGCATGCAACATTATTGGATAGTTTCACAAACTTTTGTGTAAGTATGGATTGTTTTTCCATTTTAATGACTATTCACTTCCCTCACTAAAATATGTATTGAAATGTTTATTTTATTGGGAAATCATTTATAAAATGTGAGCATTCTAAAATTAAAAGATGACATTTCTTTATCATAAAGTGAAGATGGATTTGACGCAACCCATGCAGTTGCAAGGTAGATTTTTAGATTGCTTGAATTGTAAACTTTTATATGATTGTGGTTTGTGTTTTTTTTAAGCTCTAGTAAAATCCATTTTTTACACTTACCACTTCAAATTATATGATATATGATTTATATTTATGAAGAATTTTCTTCCATTTGTCGCAAGCCAAGCCATATGACAGGGCAACCATCAAATTCAAAGGTGTAGATGTTGATATACATTTTGATATTGATGATTATGAGGATATGGAGAGGTAAAGTAAGAATGTTTCCATTGTGTAATTCCTCCTATGCTCAACATGGAGTTGACATGTTAAACATAATATTAATAACAAAAAAAATTCAATGTCGACCATAAATAAAATATTTCAATGTTCACCTTAC